>JADRCD010227779.1:6525-21352 GCA_019843815.1 Montemys delectorum
CCCCCAAAAAAAAAAAAACAAAAACAAACCACGGCATAACAAGATATAACAAGACTAAGCACAAACCCTTATATCAAGTCTGGACAAGGCAACCAGGAGGAGGAGAAGGGTCCCAAGAGCAGCCAAAGAGTCTAAGATACCCCAAATCCCACTGTTAGGAATCCCACAAAACCCCCAAGCTGAACAACCACATATAATCAAAGGACCTAGCTCAGACTCATGTAGGCTCTGCCAATTGCTATTTTAGTCTCTGGGCGTCCCTACGAGCCCTGCTAGTTGATTCTGTGTGCTGTGTTCTGGTTTCCTGACAGCCGCCCCCTCCCCCCCCCCCCCCCCCCTTACAATCCCTCCCCCCCGACTTCTGGTGGGGTTACCCCTAACTCTCCTAATGTTTGACTGTGTGTCTCTGTATCTTCCCCATCAGCTGCCGGACTAGGCTAGGCACCAATCTATGAGTATAGCAGAATATCGTCAGGAATCATTTCATTGATTTTTTTTTTTTTCCATTAAGTCAGTTGTGTTTGGTTCTTCCCTAGGTCTCTGAACCATCTGGCTTCCTGTTCCTGGTCATTCAGGCAGTGTCAGGCATGGGCTCCCTCTTGTGGCTTGGGCTTCAAGTTAGATCAGCCATTGATGGCCACCCCCACAAGCTCCGAGCACCACTGCATCAGAGCACCCTACAGGCTGGGCAGGTTGTGGGTGGAAGGAACGGTTAGTGGCCAGGTTGGTGTCTCAGTGGCACCGGGAAGCCTTGCCTGGTTACACAAGATGGCTGGCTCAGGCCTTGTCTCCTCCATTACTAGAGTCCTCCCTAGGGTCGGCCTCATAGATTCCAGGAAGTTCCTGCTGCACTTGGTTTCCTCATCATCCCACCACTGCCCCTCTATTCCTGTTCTCTCTCTCTCTTCACTCTCTTCCCTCCATCGCTCCCTCCCCCAACCGATCCCTCCTGTCTCCATGCCCATCCACCCCCAGTCCACCTGCAAAATCTATTCTGTTTCCTCTATCCCCTGTAGTGTGCAACGAGGGAGTGAATATCAGATGTCACTGATAGAATCAATGTCATAGAAGCACAGAAGTGTTCATGGCTTTCCTCCTGTGTGTGTGTGTATTCGTGGGTGGTTCAGACTGGGAAGTGTATGTGTACACATGTGCAGAGGCCAGAGGTCAATCTCAAGTGTGTTTCTCAGGAGTGCTGCTTGTTGAGACGGTCCCTCACTGAGACATAGGACAGCTGATTAGGTTAGCCTGGTTACCCACATTGAGCGCTCCAACCCCAGTTTCTTGTCTCTTCAGTACTGGAATTTCAACTTTTTTTGCTTGGTTTCCTGGCCTCAGTTTCAGGTTCTCACACTTTACCAACAGAGCCATCCAGCAGCAGCCTGTGCTTTCTGTCCTTGTGTCCTTGTGGTGAAGGTTCTGCCGAGCACTGCTCTCATTTTTGTTTTTTGGTTTTGGTTTTGGTTTTTCGAGACAGGGTTTCTTTGTATGGCCCTGGCTGTCCTGGAACTCACTCTGTAGACCAGGCTGTCCTCAAACTCAGAAATCTGCCTGTCTCTGCCTCCCAAGTGCTGGGATTAAAGGCGTGCGCCACCACTGCCTGGCTGAGCACTGCTCTCTTTGACAGTGATCTTATTTAGATAAATTACAGATATAATGTTGTAGAAAAGGGAACCAAGGCTTACAAGGAGGACTCCTGATGAAGTTTGGACAGAAGCAATCACTTCTAACCTGGAGAGATGTCCACAACCCTAGGAAGAAACACACTTCAGTGTGTGGCAGAGTGAACTGTGTGACTAGTTGTAGAGACGTTTGCCTGTGCTGTGTGTGCTCCGTGTACCCTCTCAGGGCATGTGCCTGTGCTGTGCTAATGGTTCCCGGGCAGCTAATTGCTTCAGAGCATTTAGATTCACTCTTCTTACCCCTCACCCCACACCATTGTGTGGTTGGGTTATCTTTTTATTCGTGACAGGAACCCGAGATCCATTTTCAGTTACCTCCCAGAAGAGTGAAAAGAACACTTCATGACTTCCATTTATGTGTTTGTTAGATGGCCCAGCACACTGTGCATGTCTCCTGCTCACAGACAAAAGAACACTGCTTTACTAACAGGCTAATATTACTCTTTCTCACAAGCTACCTTGTAGTGAAAGACAATTGTTTAAGAAAATACCAAATAATGAATTGAAGAGATTGCAGCAGAGGGAAAAATGGGAACAAGAGAAGGAAAGAGTAGGAAGTTTCCAAAGTATGCAAATGGGAACAAGGGTTTCAAAATGAACCACGTTTTCTTTATCCTGAAGTAAGAATAGAAGGATACTTTCTGGTTCCCTGGTGGGACAGATCCTCATCCAGTAGAGTGCCTCTGCTGAGAGCCGTAGGGCCTGAATGTGGTCCTTAGCACACATGTACAGATCTGGGTATGCTGGCACATGTTGGCAATCCTAATACTGAGAAAGGGGAAACACACAGGTTCCCAGATCTCCATGGCCAGCCAGTGCAGCCCAATGAGTGAGCTCCAGGCCAGTGAGAAACTCTCAAAAAAAAAAAAAAATGGTGCTGCTAAGTGGCCGTGCCACATGCCTTTAATCCCAGCACTCGGGAGGCAGAAGCAAGTGGATCTCTGTGAGATTGAGACAAGCCTGGGCTACACACAAAAACCTTGTCTCAGTGAATGAATGAATGAATGAATGAGTGAATGAATGAATATAAGCAATTGGATCTCTGAGTTCGAGACCAGCCTGTGCTACACGGAAAAACCCTGTCTCAATAAATAAATAAATAAATAAATAAATAAGTGCATGGTGCCTGAAGAATGACACCTGGGTTTCTTCTATGACCTATACATGTGTACTTACACATACATGTGCACAAGTATGCAAGCACACATACACACCAAATGAAAATATTCCTGACTTCCTGAATATTCCAGTTTGTAAATTCTTCATTCTTCAGTAATTGCAGATAATAAACTGTACTTGACACTCAACCTTTCCAAATGGGGCTATACTATTAGCAAACAGCGAAGATTAGTGTACCCAGGGGGTTGGTGTGAAGGTCAGGTGGCATGGCACACTACTGTAGCTATGACAGTGTTCTATCAGTACATGCCTCAGGGCACTGAACCCGTCCGCTGAGATTCCTGGTCCTTTTCTCGATCACTTGAAGGACGACCAGGTGAGGGTTTCCCCATCACCTCGTGCATGGAACCCGTTTCCTGAACACTGTATGGCATCAGGAACAGGCTTTGAGAGACCCTCTCTCAATCTAGGTGGGATGCCTGCTCATATTTTTTCCCGGCCTCCGCCAGGAAACAGTGGGTTCCAGAGAACCCTTTTAAAAGCCAGGACTCCAGAAATTTAGCAGTCATTTACTGAGGAGGGGACAAGATCCTTTTCATTAGGGTCTTCTGGTCATTTCCATTCATCCTTGGGCAGGGAGAAGAAAAGGCCCTGGTCTTCTTTTAGTGATGTGACTGATGGTGGGGTGCATGGGAACCAGTCAATACATGTCCCGGAAGTTACTTTGTAAATCAAGTCTCCATCTTTAAGTTGTTTATTCCTTTTTGTTGTTGCTCATGAAAATTCGGTTGAAAAGTCTTCAGCTTCCTGGGTGCTTGACTTGGGAGTAAACACGGCTTTACTTAGGGAGCATCAACATCAGAGGAGACAGGATAAACTAAATGTAGATGAAAGTTCACTGGCCCTCTGTCCAGAGCCCTGCACCTGCTGGAGGACATCTGTCCGGAGCCCTGCACCTGCTGGAGGACATCTATCCAGAGTCCTGTACCTGCTGGAGGACATCTATCCAGAGCCCTGCACCTGCTGGAGGACATCTGTCCTTAGAGAGTAGCCTGTCTAGACTCTTCAGACAAATGGAATCCTAAAATTAGTGATGCTCTGTGACTGGATCCTTTCACCATGGGACTTAATGTTTCTAAGCCCCATCTACCCCGGCATTTCTTTGTCATGCACTGTGGCCGCACCATGGATTTATTTATTTGTCAAGAAGTCGGTTATATGTTTGAAATGTTTCCACGGTTTGGCTGTTGCAGAATGCTGCCAAGAGCATTTTTGTGTGACTTTTTTTTTGAGGCTATATCTTTTTCCTTCCTGTGAAAATATCCAGGTGCAGAGCTGCTGTGCTGTCCGAGAGAGAGAGCCCTCCTTGCTTTAAAGCCGCCCTGCTTGTTTTTAAGTCACTGCGATTCGGGGACATGCAGTTCTCACCAAGCTTATAACTGTTCTTTCCATTATTCCCACACTGGTGGCTGTGAACATGCTGGCCATGGTGTGGCGTCTCCCTGTGCTTTAGATTTGCATTTCCTGAGTGACTCATGACCTTGAGGCCCTTTCTTGGGCACTCGTCTGCCTTTCTTGGAGAAACATCTCTTTAGATCAATTTTCTCTCCTTAAAAGTTGAGTCTGCCAATGGGTCCAATGTGCAAAATGTCTTATGTCTTCCCCACACAGCACCAACTGAGGACCGAACGCAGGCTGGTGGGGTACAGTTCCCATTCAAAGAGCAATGATCTGTCTCTCTCACCACTGAGTTGTAAGAGTGACTTACATGTCCTAGAAACATATGCTCCAGACACCATTTGCCATTGCCTCACTCCCAGGATGTCAGTTGTCTCCCTGTTCATGAGGGTACCATCACCTACTGACTAGCTCTCTAACATTTGTGTGAATTCTCAAATTCTCCCTCATGCAGTCACACTGAGGTCGCTGTGCAGGCAGCCCATGGAGCTAACAGTAGGGTGTGCATTCAGAAGCTGTTTGTGTGGAATAAACTTGATGCTATGGTGAACACTAGCCAGGTCTATGGGTCACAGAAGACACACTGAGGACAGCTGAAGCCTGGACTGCTCAATAGTCTCACGTTCCTTCAGTTTCCCTTTATGGATGGTCACCCTGCAACCTTACATGGTGACGAAAAGCTAAATGTGTAAAGCCCCTGGGTCCTGTCCCCTGGTGCCTTTCCGTTGTGGTTTGCTTCTCATGGACGGTCTCCAAAGTACGGAGCCAGCAGAGGTGGAGGCCCAAGGCCAGGTCTTTGATGGGTGGGGGATGGGGGTGGGGAGGGGGGTGCCTTTTGCTAAGTTCACATCCACCTGCCAGGTGGAGCCGGAGGGCGTGGTGTCATCTCAGGTGTGCAAGCCTCATTTGCCTTTCCCATGGGATTTGTTTCTGGTCCTATTTACTGCAATCCTTGGAACCTCCCCAGGGATACAAGAGGGGAGTGAGTGAGGGCGGCTTGTATTTCCTCCACAGTACAGCTCACCCATGGCCCCTTTCTTTCAGAATCTCTGCCTTCATGTTCACATTTTCGTCTGATGTCAAGGTCTGAACAGAAGGCGAGGCATTTTACAACTTAAATGCTCTTAACAAGCATATTTACCTTTCTAGTCAGAATGTCGTAGGCCTGGGTCTGAGTGCAAAGAGGCACATGCTCAAGTAGCGTGGTTCTTGTGTCCCCCAATAAATAATTCGACCAGAGGCGCATGGCTGGAGAAAGAAACAGAGACAAAAGAGAGAAAGAGTACCTGAAAAAGAGTGAAGAAAATACCCTTAAGAGAGAAAGTACCTTGAAAAAGAGTGGCTAAGAGTGGAAGGAAAGGCCCCAAAGCGCCAAGCTGCGAAGCCTCCAGACATCTCCCCCACATTTGTGTGTCTTGGGCTTTTTTTTCCTTCTTTTGAACATGCTCCATACATTGTCAGGTAAGGAAGGGCTGCCAGTCTTCTTTGGCCAACTGGCTTCTTTAAGGTTAATCTTGGTGTAGCTTTTTTGCAGTCCCTATTCTTTGATGCCTTTCATGCCTATTTATCTCCCCGTGTTGCGTTTTATGTTCCCTAAACACGCAGACGTGCTCATTCTCTGGTTTGCGTATGATATAAATGGAATCCCATTGCTTCAGTTACATAACTGGTTTCCGTAGGTATCTGCGTGCGTGCGTGCTGATATCAGTGGAACATCCAGCCTTGCTCCTCCTGTGCGCTTGCTTCTGAGTTGTTTTGTTTTCTGACTTGGACTGGACCGACACTTACTCCTCAGTTCCCTGTGGGTGGACACCTTCCATTCCCTCCTGTTGTTCTCAGGGGCACTGCTTGGCAAAGTACCCATTCACACCTGCCATTCCCACACACAGTGCAGGGTGAAGGACGGAAGTCTCTCTAGTGTGTATCTGAAAATGAAGTGGCTGTCTGTGGGGCACGTGATCTCCAACTGCCACAGACCTTCTGCATTCACCCCAGCTGGTTGTCCAGTAGACACTCCTACCATCTGGCCAGGAGAGCTACCCTTCTCCCCTGCTTGCGGCCGGCAGCGTCACCTGTCACTGGTCACCGTCTCTTTACATTGCCCATTTATGTATTTTTCTTAGTCTTTGTCTTCACAAGAGTTCATCTTGTATTGTGGACATCAATGAAATGTATTATGCAAATGCCATTTAGTTTGTGGCCTATTTTTAACCCTTTTATACAGAAACTTTAAATTTTATGCAGCTAAATTTATCAGCTTTTTCTTTATGGTGTGTTCATTCTGTCTCTGAGCTAAGAAATATGCCCTCACGCTGAAGTCATAAAAGTAATTTGTAATTTTCTACAAACTTAAAAGTTTTCCTTTTCACATGTGTGTGTATGTGTGTGTGTATGTGTGTGTGTTTGTGTGTGTGTGTATGTGTGTGTGTGTATGTGTATATGCGTGTGTGTGTGTGTGTGTGTGTGCATGTGTGTGTGCATGCATATGTAGGCGCACATGTTCGTAGGTGCAGGAGGAGGTCAGAGGTAAAGCCTTGGGTTCTGCTGCTCAGGAGCCATCCAGCTTTCTTTGGTCAGGGTGCCTTAGTGGGCAGGTAGGCTAGCTGGCTGACCCGCAAGCCTCAGGGATCTGCTATCTCTGCCTCCTCTGCTGGGGTTGAAGCTCATGCTCCTGCACCTGGCTTTTAAAAACTGTTTTACATAGACTCTGAGGATTGAACTCAGGCTCGTGTGCCAGTGTGGCAAGTCCTCTATGAACTGAGACATCCCCCTGTCTCTCTTCGCTTGCTTGCTTGCTTGCTTGTCGACTGTGGTACAGGCCTTCGGTTTGTGAATAAGATGACCTGCTTTTCTTAGCAGCACTTCGTTGGGCTCATCCATCCTTTCTGCATCCGTTTGCATCGTCACCTAGGGAGGCTGCTGACCGGTTCCTTAGGGACACAGGGACTTCTGACCTTTGCTCTGCTCCATTTTCTAACTTGTACCCCAACCATTCTGTTCTAGCCATTACCTGCTTAACATAAGTCTTGATGTCAAACACAGTGTGTTTCTCCTGCCTTATCTTATTTTGTTTATAAGTTATTGTAGCTTTTCTTGATTTTTTTTAATTGAAAAATACATTTTTTTAATACTGTGTAGTGTGAGTTCCTCTTCTTCATCTCCTCTCAGATCCTCCATACTCATTCAACTCCATGCTTTCTGTCTTTCTCTCTCTTTAGAAAACAGGCAGGCAAGTAAAAAAAAAAAAAGACATTAAAAATAAACAAACCAACAGAGAAAAAGCATGAGAAACAGATATACAGGCAGAGATGCATATGCACTCAAACAATGCATAATATCTTTGCAAAAGACCAGTAAGGTTAAAAAAAGGCCCAAACAAAGCATTATAAGACAAAAACAAAACAAAACAAAGCAAAATGCCAGCATTGTTGACATCGACTGCTGGGCATGGGACCTACCCTTAACTATTTGTATACCTGGTGAGACTCCGCAAGAGAAAATGGAATTTTTCTTTGTGAGTGGCCAATTGGTCAATAGTTTCTTGGTTAGGGATGGGAGATTGTGTCTACTTCACCTCTGAGTACTGAGACCTTGTCTGGCTTGAACTCCTGCAGGCCTGGTGGATGCTCCAAGTTCTCGTGTGTGACAGCCCTTTTCTCCTGGGAAGATACACCTTCCCTGGTGTCATCTGTCCACTGTGTCTCTCACAGTCTTTCTGCATAGCTCCCCGAACCCTTATGGGAGGAACATGATGGAGACATCCCATTTGGGACTGAGTGTTTCAGGGTCTCACTCTCCATTGCTGCTCTTCATGGTCTTGCACAGTCCACCCGTATTTGTGGACAGCTTGCCATTGACACAACTCTTTAATCTAAGCACATGAACTTGCTTTCAATGAGATAAGATACTGCGTATGAAGTGCCCATGTTGATTGATGGACTGCAGTTCTTAGGATCAACTCAGGAGTCTTGAATATGCTAGCACTCCTGACGCAACCTTATAACTTGTGTGATGTGCCTTGTAAGCAATGCAATGTCTATGCAGGTGTAAGTCATCGATGGTGCAATCAGGAAAATGAGTGGGGTTTTTTGGAGTATTTCACCTATGCTGAGCATCTGCTAGTACATAACTTGATTGCCGGTAGATGGATATGCTTGATTTCTATCATTTTCTTTGTGTGTCAGGTAGCCTGGGTATGTTCAGGACATTGATTCAGCAGCAGCACAGGCAAGCTCTGAGGTGGAACAGGCTTGAACTCTTCCTCCATTCAGTTATTTATCATCATTTCACCGAGTTAAGCTTTTCTCTCTTAGGAAGTATTGAATATGAAGAATATTGCAGTATATGATGTTCTGTATCTGGTAGACAAAAGCAAGGTGGATTTTAACAGGAATGTAATTTCCTGCTGTTTTGATAAGAGGTTTCAGATGTACAGGTTTGACCCGCCATTTCTGCCCTTGTGGACCACATGGGTTCTGGTCTAACGAGAGAAGACTTGGAGTGTTTCTGTTCTTTGATGTTATCTTTGTGATCCTAGCTCTGTGTCGTTAGTGTTTTAGGGATATACATCTGGCATTACATAGACCATTGGCCCTTTAAGGCTTAACAAAGCTGCGTGTATCACCCAGGTACTATAAAGAAAGCAAGGTGGGCCAAGCCAGACACCAACAGCCAGGTCTTCCTGGTGGATGTCGGTTGATTAGTTACTCTATTTTGGCCGAACTAGCTATTGAGTACAAGACACCAGGTCTTCATTTCATTTGGGGCGTATAATGAGAAAGCTTTACTCATGCCTTGCTACATTTGAGAGAAGTGTGGCACCCACCATATTTCCTACATCTGTCTAACTGGTGATTTTTGTCAAAAGGAAAAGGCAGCTAGAGTACTTCTGTGACTTATCTCATGAGAACATCTTCTCTAGAGATGGCCTCATCCAATCTCAGCACTCCTGTCGTTTCCAAAACCCACCTTTCTAAGCATCTGGCACATCTGGCACGGTTCCTGGTAGCAGTGACATGGCCATGGCCACACTTCTTGAGCCCTCACTAATAGTGGCCATTATGTCCTGTGTGAGCCAGTGGCACCTTAGGCTGAGCCCAAGCTCCTGATATGAACATCAAGCAGTTCATGGAAGCTGGAGGTTTGAGGGTTGGAGGTCAGTCTGCATTCCATAGTCAGACCTTATCTTTGGTCAGTAAGCTTGTGGCCATACTTGTAACCCCATATGAATGCCTGCATTCACCTAGATGTGCAGGTGAGCCAGGCAGGCTAGGGGCTTGATGTTCTAGGTTGGCCATCTCACGGTGAATAGGAATCTTATGTGATAGGAACTGAATGAGCTGTGGTCAGCAGTTGGGGAGGATGGCAGGAAAGAGGGACGCTGGGAATTCATACAAAGAAAGAGCTTGTCTTAACTGAACTGCTGCAAACTGTAGCAGGGCTGAGATGTATCTTCTTTTCCTGCCTCCATTCTCCTGGCTTCCTCTCCCTGGGGCATCAGGAAGGTGTGTCACATAAACAGAGACACTTAAGGACCATACTGTTTAGAGCTTTAACCACACAGACCACTGGTGTTTACTTCAGAGTGAACAGACTCTGCACTCTTCAAGCAGTGTCTTTCAGCTCAAGCCACCCGATTCCAACTTGTTCAGCAGAGCTAGTTAGGAATTTTGTCAGCTCCAAATATAGCTAGGCTTTTTATTCCGTTACTATCCCCTGTCTGTCCACACTGTAGAGATTCCAGGCTTAATTTTGCAAACGGTTCCATCTGTTGCCAGCCTCATTGTGTTGCTTCTGCAAGTGGGAGCACAGGCTGCCCACCTGCCCACACTCTCTTGGTGGGAACCTCTTCCACCCAGGCTTGGGAGTACTGAAAGGAAGAGGAGCGCCAGTGTGCCTGGTGACACTGGGTTCCTGTTGAGCTTTGGTCTTTTGCTATGTATTATAATATTTAATATTGGTCTCCAAGGGATGAGAGAATCTGCAGGTAGACCCAAGTGATGCTATGTGACCTTGCTCCCCAAGTTATCCCTAATTGGTGAATAAAGATGCCTACAATCTATAGCTGGGCAGAACTGAGATGGGCTGGGCTTGAGATTCCCAGTCTTGGGGTTGGAGGAGAACCATGAGGAGGAGAAGAAGGTGGAGAGAGGAGGAAGCCACCATGGAGTAGGAATCTTGGACACAACCATGAGGGTGAGCCAGCTGGATTTAAGAGCTGCCCAGATAGAACATGGCAGATTATAAAATGGGGTTATTGATGGGGAGATAGATTCTAACAGCATAGAGGATAGATCTCTGTCTAGCTCTAGTGTGGATTAAGGCTTATTATATTAATAAAAGTTGTGTGCCTTTTATCCCAGAACTGAATGATGAAAGACAAAGTAGAAGCCCCTGGGTTGACATTAAATATTTTCTACAGCAGGTTGATTCCCTTGCACCTTTTTTTCATACCCTTTCCCTCAGAAGGGCTTTTTTACTTTCTTCCTGTGGGGGAACAGTTAGTACTGCATATATGAACATGGATGTGGGGTCATCTACTAGGGCATGGATAGCCCAGCCGCAGTGCCCACTCTCAAGGAGAAGCAACTCTCTCTCCTTCTGCAGCCACCAACTGGCAATAGCTCCTGAGTTGGGGTGGGGCCTCTGGAGCCCTCCTACTCCATGTTGGAATTGTTAACTAGTTTGATCTCCTGTGTGTTGTATGTAGGTAATCACAGCTGCTGTGAGATCATGTCAGAGGATGGCGTTTCATAGCACTTCTCCTTGTCCTGTCAACCTGACATTCTTTGTGCCCCGTTTCATGATGTTCCTGAGCCTTAGTGGGGCTGGGTGGGAGTTGGGTGATACAGATGCACTGTTTGTGGCTGAGAACTCACATTGCTTATTCTCAGACCTTTGAACAGTTATGAGTCTCTACATAAATCAGTACCATAAGAAGCTTCTTGGCCAAAGACTGAAAGCAGCACAGATCGATGGGTATAAAAACATAGTCGTGTAGAAGACAGGTCACTCAAGGGAGGATTAGCTACCCCATAAACTGTCCCTCCCCCCCCACCCCAGCGTCATTGCACCCGTGGGCACATCCTGCCTGAGTGGTTGGTATTGTAGCAAACAGGTTCCAGTGCTGGGTAAGAGAGTTGATGCTTTTTCTCTCCCAGTAGTGCCCATAACACCCCTAGTGTTGTGTAATGGCAGAGAGAGAAGGGGGTGGGTTTCAAGATTGATTTTTCTGTGTTCCCTGTGTCCCACAGCCAAAGGTCAAAGCTCACACCAATGTTTTATTCATAGGAATCTACTGACCCTTGGTGGTGGATACATGCTTATGTGTAAGGGTAGTTGGCAGGTAGCTGTGTGTGGTCTGCGCCCCACGTTGTTAGAGCCCGTGAATATCAGTGGCCGTTTTTCTTGTGGAACACAAGAGCAGTGGTCATGGCAGGTAAGGGTGTTGGAAAGGGCAGTGTCTCACTGCAGCTCTCTCCTGGACACCCCACCCCTACCTATGTGTTCCTCTTCTGTGCAGCTGTGCCTTGTCCCCTTGTCTCTTAGAGTCTGATATAGACACATGTGCCTAGCTTCACCCTTAACTCATTTTACACTAGGAAACTTGGTATCAAGGCAGAGAAAGTTGACTCTCAGCCTCTGGGTTTAAAGTCCAGCCTTCTCCCTCACTCCCCAGCCCCTGTTGAGTAGTTTACTGAGAAGGGATATGTTCTCCTCTGGCCTACATTATATTAAATGAAGTTACAAACACTTGCCTGCTCCTAGAGCTGGGTGAGCAGCTATACCAGAGGACATTCCCAGGATCAGGGCCCAGGAAATCAGCCTTAAAAGTCAGTATAGCAGGGCAAGGCAGGCCTATTTCTCCAGGAGATCCCATTTCCTGGAGACGTAGAAAGCACCACTCAGTGGTGCTTTTTATTCCTAACACAGTTGCCGGCTGCTGTTGTTGCCATCTCTATGAGCCGCACCTCTCTGGCTCCCTGAGCAGTCCTTACCCTTCTGTGTGGAAATAAAGCTGCTCCCACCTCCTGCCCACCTTTGCAGATTTCTGAGCGTGAGCTACACAGCTGCTGCACCCTACCTGGTTATATTTCATAATTTAATTTATTTTTTAAGAGCACGGTAAAAACAAACATTGTGTACTTTCTTGGTGTGTTCCATGTAATGTTTTGACGTTCCATGTATTGTTTAAATCAGGGTAGACATATTCATCATCTAAGATTCATCATGTCCTCCTGTGAGAACATTTCCTCTCCTTTTCTTCTGGCAGTTTGCGAAGCACAGTCTGCATTGTTATCTTTAGTGTGACGGCTATGCCTCTGCTCCCGTCCAATTGGAACTTAGCACCCAGCGGTCAGCTTTCCCCAGACAATGTTCTCATATCTTGCAGGGCTTGCCCCATGTCTAAGCTCCGAACGGTCCCATCATCCCAGGTGCTTCCGTCTGTGAAGATATGGGGGAGCAAGCCCATCTGTTCAGCTTGGGTGCGGCAGCTGTTCCTTATTACATGGTATTTCGGGGAGCTGGTTGTACAATATCGACCTGCTTGAAATTGTCATGTGGGTCCCCATGGATGTTGGTATAGTGGCAGGTTTCAGTGTCTACTACAAGCAGGGCTCACTCCTAGGGATGACTGTTTACATACGGCTCACTCCAAAGGACAATGTGCGCTCCCAGTTCTGGAGGCCGAAGGTGTAAACCGCTATGGGGCAGGGCCAAGGTGCCTCCAAGAGTCCTAGAGAGGACCCTTCCTGCCTCTCCAGTGTCTGTAGCCCAGACTCCATGGCTCAGAGAGTTGGAGCCTGACTGTCCTTCCTGTGTGCTTCCGACAGCTGCCACGCTGCTTCGGGACACACCCTCTTCTGTTGCGCAGCATACTTCGCATATCTGCAGAGACAGTTTTCTAGTAGGATCACATTCCAAGGTTAGTGTTTAACATGTTTTGGGGGGATACTATTCAACCACAGTGCCTGCTGTTACCGCAGACTGGGGCAAGCTTGCCACCAGGCTGTGGCATTCAGCATAGGTGGGTCTGCTTCAGGGTCATGATTTTGCCCATCTGGGCTGTGCTTCCAGAGTCCCGTTCAGGGACAGTTCTGTTTGCTGAGCCCCTGCTGCATGGCTTTAAAAACAGAATGAAATATTTATTTAGTCACGCGGTGTTCGAGTGACTGGAGTTACAGGGCTGTGCCACCCACACCATGCTGTTTTATGTAGTGCTGTACGCAGAACCCAAGGCCTCTTGTGCGCTAGGCACCCTCACAGCCTGTCTCCGGCGTTTCATCTCTTGTTCCATTTACGGAGTGGGACTTGCTCACCTGTGTGATCTGGCCGAAGCCTTCTGAGTTACTGGAGTCACTGCTCAGTGTGAGCTGTGTCTGCGGAGGAACATTCTCAAGCCAGATGCAGATAACCTGTTTACCCAGCCCCATGGTGCTGGCCCCCCGGAGAAGGCAATGTCTGGCAGGCACCACCTGGCTCTCAAAGGCTTGTCTTGTCCTGTTTTGTATTTAAGTCCTTGCTCATATGCTTAAGCTCTGGCTTGGACCAGCTCTCCTGATCTACTTTTTCCTGGCCCTTTGCTCAGGGCAGGACCATCGCTCCCTAGGACTGCACATCTGTCTGCTCCCTTGGCGCTTGTGTTTCCTCTGCCTGGCTTCATGAATGCTGATTCTTCCTTCACTTGCTTTGGCCCTTTTGAGAAATCTGTCTGTCTGTCTGTCTATCTCTATATCTTATCTATATCTATAATATTTAAATATACATATTTAAAGTAAATTTTGTTGTATGTAGTTAAAATCTAGAGTGGTGTTATAGATTATTGATCAAAAAAAAAACCTTTCATAGTAAAGCATGTGAACACACGAACTGTCTCATGTAGTTAGCATTTAGCCGTGTATGTGGCTGTGGTTAGAGTGGCTGGCACCTGCCACTTTAGCGTGAAGCACATGTGCAGCACAGTCTTCATTCCTGTGCCTCCCAGGCCTCCTACCCCTGACTAGAGGGATTCAAATTCTGCTGTTTCAGGCCTGGGTTCCTCTAGATCAGATAGATGGCCCAATCTTTGAGGAGTCATCATCTTGGGGTATGTGGAGCCCTGAAATGAGATCTTTTTTCCCCCCATAGATTGTACCTCAAGTCCAGCACAGAGGGTATAAGCACAGGGTTTGTTTTGCCCAGGCTAGTTGCCAAATTGTAGGCTCAAAAAAAACATTCCCCCTGCCTCAGCCTCTGAAGTATCGCTGTGATAAGTTCATGATCTGTCAGGTCTGTTGATGTGTAAACCAGCTAGTACTCTGGCTTTATTGGCAACGATTTCTGAGGTTTAAGTGGAGAGTATAAAGTACTATACGTTTGCTCTAATCAGGTGGTTGGCATCACTCAGTTAGGGCTGACAAGTTCTAGACCTTAGGTCTTTCTCTTACCTTGACTGATCCCATCCAACCAGTTTTTAGTTTCTCAAATGGCTCTCTTGTGTTTTCAGTGCCTCCTCTTCACCCAGCAAGCCAATTCTGGGCTACCTTCCCTTGGTCTCTGTTCACATTGCCTGGGATGGCCTCAGATGG
>JADRCD010227780.1:4425-14929 GCA_019843815.1 Montemys delectorum
TTTATTTATTTATTTATTTATTTATTTATTTATTTATTTATTTTATGAGTACACTGTGGCTGTACAGATGGCCATGAGCCATCAAGTGGCTGCTGGGAATTGAACTCAGGACAGCCCTGCTCGCTCAGGCCCCGCTAGCTCTGGCGTAATTCACTGTAGCTGTCTTCAGACACACCAGAAGAGGGCGACAGATCTCATTATGGGTGGTTGTGAGCCATTATGTGGTTGCTGGGATTTGAACTCAGGACCTTCGGAAGAGCAGTCAGTGCTCTTACTCGCTGAGCCATCTCGCCAGCCCCCTTGTCTTTGTTTTTTAATGTAGACACTTTTTTGCCTGTGGTGGTCAGATAGGATGCAGGGAGTTTTTTTTCAATTTTCTTGTATCTGTTGAGACTTGCTTTATTTCTGACTGTGTCTCCAGTTTTAGAGAAAGTTCCATAAGATGCTAAGAAGAAGGTGTAGTCTTTTGTGTTTACATGGAATGTTCTATAAGTATCTGCTAGGTCCCTTAAGTATATGATGTCAGTCAGCTCCGGAGTTTTCCTTGTGTAGTTTTTGTCTGGATGACCTGTCCACTCATTGGAAGGCAGTATTGAAGTCTCCCACTTCAGGGTATGACAGGTGATACTTGATTTAAGCTGTAGTAGGATTTCTTTTATAAATTTAGTTGCCCTCATTTTTCATGCATACATGTTGAGAATTGCAATGACCTCTTGGTAGAGTTTTCCTTTGTTTATATTGTCTTTCACTATTTCTTCTGACTAATTTTGGTTTGAAGTATTTTGTAAGATATTAAAATGCTACTTTCTACATCCATTTGCTCAGAATGTATTTTCCATGCTTTACCCTGAGGTGATATCTATTGTTGATATTAAGATATGTTTCATGGATGCAGCAGAAGAAGGGTGGATCCTGTTTTCAAATCCATTTTGTCTGTGTCTTTTTATTATGAAATTTGAGACCTTTGATATTAAGAGGTATCAATGAATAGTGTTTGTTGATCCTGTTATTTTGCTGCAGTGGGGTGTGTGTGTGTGTGTGTGTGTGTGTGTGTGTGTGGTGTGTGTGTGTGTTTCTCTTTTGATTTGCTGGTCTGGGATAATTTATTCCTTGTGTTTTCTTGGGTGTGGATTAACCACTTTAGATTGGAGTTCTTCTAACACCTTCTGTAGGGTTGGATTTGTAGATAGATATTGCTTAAATTTGGTTTTATAATGGCTTGTCTTATTTCCTCTACCTATTCTGATTGAAAGTTTTGCTGGGTATAGAAGACTGTGTTGGCATCTTTGCTCTTTGTAGAGTCTGCAGCCTCTCTGTTCAGACCCTTCTGACCTTTAGAGTCTCCACTGAGAAGTCAGGTGTTATTCTAATAGGTCTGCATTCATATGGTACTTGGTCTTTCTCCGTTGCAGCTTTTAATATTCTTTTGTTCTGTACACTTAGTGTTTTGAGTGTGTGTGTGTGTGTGTGTGTGTGTGTGTATGTTTTGATTTTTATGTGCCAGAGGGGATTTGTTTTCTGGTCCAGTCTGTTTAGTATTCTTATACTTTTAAAAGCCACCAGCAAGATGGCACAACAGGTAAAGGCCATTTCCATGCTAGCTTGGCAACCTGAGTTTGGTCTGTGGAACTCACATAAAGTTAGAAACAGCATACTTAACTCCATAAAGTTGTTCCCTGCTGTCCACATATGTGCTGTGTGTTGTACATGCTTTCCCCTTCACATATCACATGCGTATCATCATCATCACAGAATAATATTAATTTTAAAATTTTAAGTTGGCACATGCCTGTACCCTTAGTTACTTAGGCTATTGATGTTGGATTTCAAGTTCAAGGCCAGTCTGGGTAACGTAGCAAGATTCTCTCTCAAAATAAATTAATACAGAAAAAATATAGAAAAAATGTCTGGGGGGCCAATGTGAACTGAGGAGAGGGTTCATCTTGTCGGTAAAGTGTCCCCTGTGCACGCACGAACACACTCATGACTGACCAAATTTCAAATGTCTGTAGACACAGCCATGAATTAGAGAGCTAGTCTTCAGTGTTCAGGGAACCAGGAAAAAGAGATAGTTGCTGACCTGAATAGTATTGTGAAACATTAGACTGGGCATGGACGTTTCATAGGAGTATAAACCCAGTATTGGACAAAGGCTGAGCAAGAGGGTCTTAACAACATTCTAAGGCAACAGATGAGGGGAGAGCTCAGTGCAAGACCTTGGATTCTATCCCTAGAACTACAAAATAAATCAATTCAAACAGCTTCCCCTTTAGCTTCCAGATATGCGGAGAGTTAGGACTTTTGCTCTCCCTTGGTGCATGGTAATCAGACTGCTTCCCTTTCATATTACAAATGCAAAGCGTCATTCATTCGTAAGACGTTTTAAAAGTTCCATGCCTAAAGCTGCAGTGTAATCTGTTTGATAGACCCTGCAGCTTAGACTCTACTGGCTAGCAGTGCGTGTGTGTAGACTACCTTTTACCTGAGGGATGATCGGTCCCTATAGATTCTACTGGCTAGCAGTGCGTGTGTAGACTGTCCTTTACCTGAGGGATGATCGGTCCCTTTAATGATTGGATCTGGTCACCAAGTAAGTAAATATAACTAATACCATTCATGCCAAAGGGGTCATTTTAGAATTAAACTCATTTATTTCTGATATTATTTATTAGATATTATTTTGTATTCTCCTTTCCATTTAAAGGTGAGTCGTTCGTCATTGCTGATAGAACAACCTGTGAAAAAGAGGCCTCTTTTGGATAATCAGGTGGTAAACTCTGTGTGTGTTCAGCCAGAGCTACAGAATAACACAAAGCATGCAGATAATTCATCTGACACAGAGATGGAAGACATGATTGCTGAAGGTCTGTGGATCTCATAAACCCTTTATTCAACCTAGGCTTTTACTTCTTGAAATGGGGTGTGGCTTTTTAGTCTCCATAGATTTTCATTTTGAAAGAATTCAACTTTATCTACATACTCACTGTATATATTTGACTAGAATTATGGGCAAGCAAACCAATCTTATAATTAACAACAATAACAACAAAAAGCCCAACAACATTGGTGTTGATTTGATTTCTAGGTATGGCAAGTTCTGTCACACATGAAAGTATTTTAACATTTTTTGCGTCAGGACAACCAATTCTTGCTTTTGAAAAGCAGACCTAAGTAACATGAATATTTTGTTGAATTTGCTTAAGAATAAAGAACATCTGTGTATTTCATTTTAGACTTGTTCTTACTGTGATGTCCGATATGAGATAGAGATTTTAGGTTTTTCTTTAATAAGAATGTGTGGGTTGTGTAGAGCGTAGACTCTTAATCTCAGGGTCATGGATTCAAGCTCCACATTGAGTGCCAAAATACTGTTTTCGAAACAAAATCACAAATGTTTGATTTACCAAATGAAGACTCAGGAGCCAGATGCTGTGGTGAAAGCCCACTAGCATAGAGAGACAGAGAAAGCACCCAGCTAACCTTCCTACTCCACCAATGTTCGAGAAGGAAACAACTCCTCCTCTTCTTCCTCCTCCTCCTCTTCCTCCTCGTTTTCCTCCTCCTCTTCTTCCTCCTCTTCTTCCTCCTCTTCCTCTTCCTCCTCTTCCTCCTGTTCCTCCTCCTTTTCCTCCTCCTCCTCTTCCTCCTCTTCTTCCTCTTCCTCCTCCTCCTTCTCCTCCTCCTTCTCCATGCTGTCTTAAATACCCTTCAACTCAAAGACCCTGCTTTCTCTTTCCTGGGCTTCCTTATGCTCACTCACTGTCAGCTGGTTGCCTGCTCCACCTCTTGACCTATCTTCACTTTATTTAGCTCTTGTTTACAGGAAGTTCTTAGATTAAAGGTATGTGCTGGTGCTGAGCCACACCACAACAAGAAACAGGTTTTTTCAGTTCACACTCTCAGGTGTCACAATGTGATCAAATATCCTGCAGCAGTGATGTCCTTACTGTAACCAGATGGATATTCCAGTTACATTAAGGATGTTCTCTTCAGTCAATAGATGATAATATCTGCTTTAAGACAAAAGTACTGTTAATCTCCTTACTGTGAATGACTCCTCCTCAACTTGACTATATTTTAATACTGAATATCCCTTATAAGTCGAAGTGATAAAATGGCTGAGGGAAAACAAACACAGGAAGATACAAAAATGATGTTCTCTGCCTGAGTTTCCTGATTAAAGTCAGCAAATGCTTATACTGTGTTTCTTGTTTTGTTTTTAATGAGGCTTTCAATGTTGTTAAAAAAAATAACCAACAAAACAAGACAAACTAGCTGTATCGTGTAGGAGGATCTTCATGAGAGAGTGTTCTTGATAATTTTGATCATGGTCCTACAGTTGCTGTTGCTTTGTTTGATGTATTTAGTCAGGACTTAAAATAGTGAACTCATTAACACCTTTCTCTTAGTAATTATCTTTAGTATGTCTAAAATTAGTTTAGTCTTTTACAAATATTTAAGTTTGTGTTACTCTATTGTGTGTCTCTATATATTGTTAAGTTTAGCAAAATGGCAAGCAAATACCCACATCCCCCTGGCTCTTAAAGGATGGCACCTGTCATAGTTGGTGTTTTATAAACTTTTGCAAAGTGTTCGTCATCTTTACTTCTTATTTGAACAACCAGGCCTGTAATAGTATAACATTTGACCTTTAGTAACTTTTGGTTATTATTCTAAGTTCAGTTTGATTCTTTCTGATGTTAAAGGTAGTTAACTATGAATGTTGCAAACATACATATAGAGACCAATCTGCTGAGCCTTGTTACAAGGCTCAGACAGTGCTGTGGCCCGGCTCAGTTGCTCTGCCACACTCAACTCATGCGTCCTTTGCTTTTCTCCCTCCCACCCTTACCCGTGTCCACTGTCTTCTCATTCTTCCTCCTTGGTTCTCTCTGAATTGTAGTCATTTTGTTTCACTGAGACAGTGGGACATCTTAAAAGCAGGTATTTTCTAAAATAATTAAATAGCTAAATTAATTCTTTGGTGTAATACCTGAGCCATATTCATATTTTCCCAGTTACCTGAAGCATGTTCTGCCACAGTGTTTTGATTAAAATCAGGATCCAAACAGGGTCACTATGGTGGCTTACATTATTAGGATTAAATTTCATTTAATTATCAGATACATGTTTTTAGTTGTACATGCGATTATATATGAGGACAAGTATTTAAGATGAAAAGCAATATAAGAAGAATGTTTAGGTTTTCCTTTTTCTTCCTCTTATCTGTAAAACATGTGAATAAAGGCTCCGTGCTAAAATGTGTTTATCATATCACCCTGGTGAACACACTAAAGGAACATGGAAATCTGGGAACTTTGATAACATGTTTCATGTAATTGTGGTTTATAAGGAACAATATATAACATTGCTAGTGTGCTGGCACATGGAGGAAGAAGTGAAAACACACCCTCTGTGCTGGCTGGTGTTGTGTGTCAGCTTGACACAGAGAAGGGAGCTTCAGTTGGGGAAGTGCCTCCATGAGACCCAGCTGTGGAGCATTTTCTCAATTAGTGATCAAGGGGTAGGGCTCCTTGTGGGTGGTGCCATCCCTTGGCTGTAAGTCTTGGGTACTATAAGAGAGCAGGCTGAGCAAGCCAGGGGAAGCAAGCCAGTAAGGAACATCCCTCCATGGCCTCTGCATTAGCTCCTACTTCCTGACCTGCTTGAGTTCCAGTCCTGACTTCCTCTGGTGATCAACAGCCATGTGGAAGTAAGCTGAATAAACCCTTTCCTCCCCAACTTGCTTCTTGGTCATGATGTTTGTGCAGGAATAGAAACCCTGACTAAGACAGCTCCCTCCCTTAAGGAGCTTTGTGTTCACTTGGGAACTAGGGAATTACAGAGCAACAAGTGTTCGATTTTTTGTGAATGTCCAGACAGTAAGAACACAGAACTGGCTGAAATTATTTCTTACATTGATGTGGTTTGAACTACATTTTGCCTTAAAAGAAACAACGAGGCAAGCATAGACTTAAGATAACAGGAAAACCAGTTCTGATTAGGGCATGAACAGTGCACAAAGGGCATGAGTGAGAAACCATGGAAGACAGCTAGAGTCAGGGCCCACAGTACCTGGGATGAAGGTAGCTGGAGTCGGGGCCACAGTACCTGGGATGAAGGTAGCTGGAGTCAGGCCTACAGTACCTGGGGTGAAGGTAGCTGGAGTCAGGCCTACAGTACCTGGGGTGAAGGTAGCTGGAGTCAGGCCTACAGTACCTGGGATGAAGGTAGCTGGAGTCAGGCCTACAGTACCTGGGGTGAAGGTAGCTGGAGTCAGGCCTACAGTACCTGGGGTGAAGGTAGCTGGAGTCAGGCCTACAGTACCTGGGGTGAAGGTAGCTGGAGTCAGGCCTACAGTACCTGGGGTGAAGGTAGCTGAAGTCAAGGCCCACAGTACCTGGGATGAAGACAGCTGGAGTCAGGCCTACAGTATCTGGGATGAAGACAGCTGGAGTCAGGCCTACAGTACCTGAGATGAAGGTAGCTTGGAGTCTGGGCTTGAGGGAACTTTACTGAAGTTTTTTGGCAGTGGTCAGAAACTGAAAGAGCTTTGAAACTTGCTGCTCATCTCTCTGTTGGGTGTATTTAGAGGTTTGGCATATAGTTGACATCTATAGTCAAAGTGTGAAGAGGAAGGAGAGATGAAAGCAGTGAACAGTTTAGCAGGACAAGATGCCACAGGAAGGGCAGGAAGGTCTAAAGATGGTCAGTACATTGCATAGCAGAGAAGTATTACAGGAAATGCTAACATTTGTAAGTACTTAATAGTTTTAACTTTACAAGGCCATTTTATAATTTCAGCATTTTTATTACAGTGTATACCAGTGATCATGCAATATGATACTGAGTAAAATGCTGAGATCATTTGCTTAGTAGCTTTGGTTTTTTATATATAATTTCAATATAAAAACATTCATTTTTAAGGTAGGCAAACTTTTAAAATTCATGTTACGTTTAAATCTCTTTGTAAAGGATTATCCATGTTTGCTTCTCTGCTACTGTTTTAAAACATCGACCCAAACCAGCTTGACAGGTTTAGTCGCCTGTTATCAGTCCATTATCAATCAAGAGAAGTTCCAAGGCAGGAACTGAAGCAGAGGTCATGAAAGAACGCTGCTTGCTGCTGACTTGCTCCCTGTAGCTTGCCCAGCTTGCTTTCTTGTATAAAACCTAGAAGCGGGGGTGGGGAGGGTAGGGGGAGGGTGGGGAGGGGCAGGTGGGGGTGGGAGACACTGCCCACAGTGAGCTGGGCCCTCCCAGATCAGTCTTTAACTTAAAAATGTCCTACAGACATGCTCACTGGCCAGTCTGACGGAAGCACTCCTCATTTGAATTCCTTCTTCCCAAATGACTCTAGTTTCTGTCAGGTTGACAAAAAAATAGTACAGCTGACCCCTTGGTAACTTCACATAAACACTTATTCAATTGTAACCTTTTCTTTTTGGTTCATCCCCAAGATTCCATGTTAATATCACAGTTTAAAATATAGTGTAACTAGATAAAGTCCTGCAGTCTTTAAATTTTTCAGCACTTCAGAAGCCCAAAGTCTCAACTATGGGCTCTTATAAAAGTTAAAATGAGTTATCTTTTTTATTCTAAAAGGGAAGAACCAGGACATAGTAACAGATCAAAACAAAACCAAACTCCAACAGTGTTATGGCTTATGTCTGATGTCTGGGACTCACCCATGATGTCATAGGCTTCAAAGGGCTCAGGTAGCCCAAACCCTTAATTTTGTGTCAAGCTTACAAGAACTAACCAGACAAGTATCAACTGTTGTTTTATTTGTACCTGTTCTGTAATCAGAATTTCCAAATAATAGCTTGTAATTTGTCAAAATAGTGTTTTATCTTCCCTGGTAAATCATTGCATTGAGTATAGTTTTCAGGTAATTTCCCCATTTGCTGCTGATCCTCTGTGATTTCACGTCTGATGGACTCCTTACACAAAGAAACTGGAGGGTTGTGTGTTATGATACAGGTGTGGCCATTGGTCAGAGACTCAACTTTGATTTCTCTGACACAGTCCACAAGCCTTCGGTCTGATGATGCAAAGTGATGGTAGGCATCCTAGCTCTATGCCTTGAGGCAGTGCAGTTCCAGTATGGCCCACTTTTACAGTCATACCCACACTAGGGAGATGGAGAAAGGTGTTGTCTGGATTTGCCGGAATTTCTACTTACATATCTCAGGGGTCAGAAGTCAGCTACACCTAGGGCAGGAAGTAGTTTTCACCCTGAGTGGCCATATTCCTAGGATTTGTCTCTGGGAGAAAGTGAAGAATGACTAGGTGTCTGTAGGTAGAAGCCCATTGTCATTAGCTAAAACTAGATAGGTTTATCTTAAGTTTATTTGGTTTTCTATGCTTTTGCTCACAAATGTTGAAAATGTACCCAAACATTAGGATAGGAATTATTATTCCCTATCAATATTGGGGTTGGAACCTGAGGCTTACACGTGCTAGGCAAGTAGCTAACAACTTGTTATATCCCTAGTCTTTTTTATTTTAATTGGAGGAGATAGGGTTTCATGAGGTTGTTCAGGTAGGCCTTGACTTGACCTCTTCCTGCCTCAGCTTCCCATGTAGCTGGGCTTCCAGGCCTGCACCACCAGCCTAGGCTAGAGTAGACAGTCCTAAGTGTTCTTTATGAAGAACAAATTGGTGTCCAGGTTCAATGGCATGTTTTTTTGTTTTTTGTTTTTTGTTTTTTGTTTTTTCGGGTTTCTCTGTGTTGTCCTGGCTGTCCTGGTACTCACTCTGTAGACCAGGCTGGCCTCGAACTCAGAAATCCGCCTGCCTCTGCCTCCCCAGTACTGGGATTAAAGGTGTGTGCCACCACCACCCGGCGGCATGTTGTTCTTAAATAGCATCTGTTTGATCTCTTCCCTTTCCCAACAGCCACAGCAGTAGCCTGTTATCAAGTATTTTGCAGTTGTGTCACTTTTTAAAAGTCTCTGAAGCAAAGCTTTGAGTGACTTGTAGAATGGTGTCTTGGTAGTTCTGTCAGTGGTAGTGGCTGAGTGAGTCTATCTCTGGTCCAGGCTTTCCAGATCAGTTCAGGTGCAAGTGATACTCCTGGGAGTTGAACAGCAAATTCCAGGGGCAAATTCTAAAAATTTATTTTTTAGAAACTACATTTAAATTTGTTCTTTGAAAATATCATACATATATATAATGAGTTTTGATTAAATGTACTCCATGTGGTCCCTTTCAGCTTTTCCCAGACAGCTTCCCCATCATTTCCTTCACCCAGCTTAGTGCCCTGCCTCCACTGCGTTCATTTAGTGCCACTAGTATGTGCATGGGTTAGAGGTCCACCGGAGCCTGTGCAAACTACCAGAGGCCACACACCTGAGGAGAAAATGACTCTCCTTCCCCAGAAACTGTCTACTGACAATAGCTGCGCAGCTGTCCCTGTGAAAGGGACAGTTTTTATTTTACTTTTTACAGTTATATCCATACTGTAACTAAATCAGTGATCCTTGCATACATACCAAAGTACATACATACATACCTGCTTACATACTTACTTGCATACATACCAAAGTACATACATACATACCTGCTTACATACTTACTTGCATACATACCAAGGTAGAGAGTTGTCTTCAAATGGCCACTCCTGGCCTGAAGATGTAGACCAAATGCCTAGGATGTGAGAAGCCCTAAGTCTGATTCCCTGCACCACATACAAGGTACAAACCAAGAAGGCCACGTCCTGCCCTGTGATGTCATTAGTAAGGATGATGTACCTGGAGCCCTACCCGAGCCAGCTGTTTCTCCACTTGCTTCAGTTCTTTGGGAAAGGTCGTGCTCACTTCGGCAGCACATATACTAAAATTGGGAAAGGTCATGCAGATTGAGCTGTTTGCTTTAGGTGTTGTTCCTGAAGCAGGAGATAAGAGCGAAGGAGAGGGTTAGGGTTGGGGTTAGATTCTTAAGCAGTAGGGAAGACCATAGAAAACACACCAGTAATTGTGTTTGAGATTTAAAAGCAGAATTAATTTTATTTAATATTAAAAGGAACTTTTGTAAATTGGTTATACATATCTTTATAATATTGGTTATACACCACAGGTCCCTTAGTTAAAAACTTTATGTGTCTCACTCAAATAAACATAAGTTTCTCTACTTGGAAGCCATTCTCCTCTCCATTAGGAATTTAAACTGTTTTTCTGCTGAAAACCTTCAGAGCATAGAGTAGCAAATTTATATCCTGTATTCTGGTATCTGAAACGTCCCTTCTAGGGGACACTGAGTATATGACACTTACTTTCATTCCTCAGTGGTTATAAATCATTACGTTGCTGTTTGTATGTTTTAGACATGCTGGACTCTTAGCAAAACTAATTTATATTTATTTGTATAAATATACTTACATGTAGAAAAATCCATAATGTTTGTGTAGAAACAAGGAATTAGTAAGAGCCTAACCAAGTAGCTCTGGAGTCAAAAAAAGGTGAAGAGCCATTGGTCTGACTGTGTTACATGACTGTTAGAA
>JADRCD010227780.1:14939-36260 GCA_019843815.1 Montemys delectorum
AAAAGGTGAAGAGCCATTGGTCTGACTGTGTTACATGACTGTTAGAAAAGGTGAAGAGCCATTGGTCTGACTGTGTTACATGACTGTTAGAAAAGGTGAAGAGCCATTGGTCTGACTGTGTTACATGACTATATTAGAGGCTGAAGGAAAGTTTGACACACTCAAATGTTTGGCCTTTTCCCTCTGTTTTTTTAGAGACATTGGAAGAAATGGATAGCGAGTTACTCAAGTGTGAATTCTGTGGGAAAATGGGATATCCTAATGAATTTTTACGGTCCAAACGATTCTGTACTATGTCATGTGCCAAAAGGTATGTTGGTGTGCTTGGGTTTGCTTAGTAAGTTAGTAAGTCAAGATAGGTTACAGTTGAGCATAGGTAAGAGTGAGGTCTGATGACACAGGGAAGGTTAGGTGCCATCTGCAGCATTTACTCTACTATGTCATTACTAGAATTTGCTTGTGATAAGTTGTATAATAAAGAAATGTCTTAATATCCTGCATCAACGCAGCAGTCATCTGGTATAGGGTGTGGTGTGGAGAATGTCTCATAGCATGGTTAGGATGTTATAGGATTTGGGTCTTGTGGTTTAAAAATTAATTATCAATTATAATCATTTCTATGTACGATCTTGCTGTATAGCCCTGCCAGGCCTGGATTTATGTGGGCCAGGCTGGGCTCCAGCATTCTGTGATCCTCCTGTTTCTGCCTCTCAGGTGCTGGTGTCATAGCATGGGTACCCACATGCCTAGATAGAATACTAATCTCTAAAGATTAATGTGGGGGCTGGAGAGATAGACTAGCGGTTGGGAATACCTGATGATCTTTTGGAAGACTGGGTGTGTTTAGGTCGATTACTTGAAATTTATATTCTCTTAAGAAGCTAGTGAATTTCTCGCCTGAACATATATTTTGTATAGTTGCCGCAGAACTACAGTTAGTTGAACTTACCTTTATTGAAAAGAATAGGAGCAAGTTTCTTTCAAAAGTGAGTTCATTGGTTCAGTCCATTACTCAAATGTTTATTCATGAGTAGTGGCAGGTCTATAATTGGATTATGCTGGATTTATGTTTTAACTTGAATTTCAGTTTGCATAAAACACACAAAAGAACAGTAGTTTTCTAATGCTGGTTAAAAATACTTGGAAGTTTGGGAAATTGTCTTTAAGGATGTTCTAAACCTCTTGACTATTTAGAATATATCAGAGCATTTAATATTACCTGTCATTACCCTTTTCCCAGAGATGATGACTGGTACATACATACATGCATGCATACATACATACATACATACATACCTACATACATACGTAGGCACATAGTGTATGCCAGAGGATCCTCCTTAGAGGATCGGGGCCCTAGCACAGTGCATCAGAACTGTAAGGTCAGCGAATCACTCCTGTTCTTTTCATGGCTACTTAGCTGTCAGTCTTGGAGATCTAGCTGTGTAATTATGTAAGGACTAGTCAGGCATAAAACTAGTTCTCTCCTTTCCTGAGGAGTAAGTTTGGTCACCTGATGTACTAATTAGAAATCAAAACATTGCTGAGCCCACAGATAAGCTCATAATGAATACAGCAGGAGTGTCAGTTATTTGAGTAGCTCTCAGGGCACATTTGCATTTTTAGAGGAGAAATAGTCTATTAGTTCTCATAGTATTCTTTATTTCCATCTCTGACATGTTCATAAAACATAGGTGAGCAAAATTACTTTTATTATTCTAGAATAGCTATCAGTAACAAAATTAATGTGAGTGAATGTTTTGCCTCCAAGAATATATGTGCACTGTGTGTGTGTGTGTGTGTGTGTGTGTGTGTGTGTGTAAGGCAGAAGAGAGGACACTGGGTCCTTGTAACGAGGGTTTCAGATGGTTGTGAGCCTCCCTTGTGTGCTGAGAACCAAACCCTGGTTCCATATGTGTTTGTTTGTGCACACATATGTGCTACTGTATCTGCCATACTGTATCTGTGACACACATCTGCAAACTCCTTTCCACATACACTAAAAAGAGTAAGACAAAACAACTCTAAATATATTACCTGAAAAACAGTTTAAATAAGCATTGGAACTATTTATTATAAAGTATCTCTTCTGGAAGGATGAACTTTCTTGCTGCTTTGCAAAGTCTGCATTACAGGTTTCTCATTATTCTTGTATAATCAGGAGAAAATATCATTACCACATTAGAGGTGTCTAGTATTATGTTGAGGGATATTTTATGATATACACAGAGAAGCATAAGTAAATCCATTCAATAAGATGAGTGTACTGTGTGAGGTACTAGTACTAGGTAAAAATTATCTAGTACTTACTTTGTCACAGTTACAGTTAAATACTATGGGCTGTCCCACATATTGTTTAATTTTTCTTTCTTGAATTTCTTAGGTACAACGTTAGCTGTTCTAAAAAATTTGCACTTAGTCGTTGGAATCGTAAGCCTGATAATCAAAGTCTTGGGCATCGGGGCCGTCGTCCAAGTGGGCCTGAAGGGGCGGCAAGAGAACACATCCTTAGGCAGGTCTGTAGAAACCTTGCTTCAGTGTACAATGTCCTTTTCAGAGACGCAGGGAAGTGCAATGCTGTATTTTACTTTACTGCATTTTCCAGCTTCCAATTGCTTATCCATCTGCAGAAGAAGACTTGGCCTCTCACGAAGACCCTGTGCCCTCTGCTATGACGACCCGACTGCGCAGGCAGAGCGAGCGGGAAAGGGAGCGAGAGCTTCGAGATGTGAGGATTAGGAAGATGCCTGAGAACAGTGACTTGCTCCCAGTCGCACAGACGGAGCCCTCCATATGGACAGTGGACGACGTCTGGGCCTTCATCCATTCTTTGCCCGGTGTGTAACTTACCGAAGGAGCCTCTTCACAAGAGAAACAGTGCATGTTAAATGGTGTTTGCTTTGGAAATGTGATCGTCTTCCTCTTTCTCATTCCCTCAGCATGACTGTATTCTTTTATACTCTAAGATGAACACAGACTGACTAGTCCTGCTTCTTCTGGGGCACCCAGCAGGTGGCTGGGTCTCCTCTGCCTGACTCTCAGGAGCCAGCAGTGTGAAGCAGACACGTCCCCTCTCCATTTTGCTGTGTTACTCTTGTATTTCCTCAGCTAGCTTCTTTTGAAACTGAGACAGGGAAGGCCATATTGTGTATATTTTTGAAAGCTAATCGATACTATAGAATAGGGTAAATTTTGGTTTCCTTTTAGAAAGCTCTATTCATTCGGATGCTGAGGGCAGCCTTATGCTTTCCCGTTCTCTTTTTGGTACCTCACTCACCAGCTTCAGCTTCCTTTTTCTTTAAGCAACAGTTTTTTTTGTATCTACATTCCTCTAAGGGGGTGGCAGCCAAAGAAAATGGGGCCTTTGTTTGTAGTGAGATCCACACTTAAATGTATATTAGGACACTGGGTTTTTTGTTTGTTTGTTTTGTTTTGTTTTTAATTTGTAAAACACTGTTAGTATGAACCTAGATTTTAAAGCCACGTTCCCTTCTGGTGTCATTGTAATTGGCTTAAAGGCATACATCTTACTTGGATTATTCGTCAGACACTTTTAAAGTGATTTTAAATTGAGCTAACTATTGAGATGTTGCTGTTTTCCTGTGATGATAACCAATGTTTTAGAAGCAAACTTAAGAGTTGAAGGACTGCATCTAGAAGTAGTAGTTTAAAAACTGCCACTGTAAATTTTACCTCACTTACTGAAGTCTGAAATCTTATCATTGTATCATAGCTTTTCTAAATGCTAATTTTTAATAAACCCAAGGTATAGTCCTGTTTATAGGAAGAAAGAATTGTTTAAAGAAAGCATGCTTCATGTAAATTTGTAAGCACCCGTGTAAGAAAACCAAGGTGTATGTTAACCTCGGACCAATATGTTTAGACTCGAAACCTGATCTCTTAGCTAGGGTTGGGGTGTGGTGAGCCTTCACTGATGATTGTTTTGATATTTAAGGAAACAAAACCAAACTTTAGTTTCAGACTAGCATAGTGGTCTTGAGATTAACTGATCACTCAAGGCTTTGTGTTTTGCGCTCTTGCTCGTCTCGTTCCTTGTGTTTGTGAGCCTGGGCTCTGATTGGGGCAGAGATGTCTTTTCCTTTAGGCAGGGGAGTTGTTTTAGACCTAAATGCAATTAGTTGTCCCAGATAACCAGCACACTGCCCTTCCTGCTGAGTTGGGTCACTTCAAGGGCTGCTCTCTATGGAGATTCCTAGCAGTTAGGTGCTGTGCCTCCTCTGGACTGCTTCGGCAGATCAAAGCATGCTCATAGACTTTGTCTTACTCTTCTTTCATTTGAGTTCAACATCCATTCCCAAAACTGGACATTCTTGGCTTACTGAGTTCACCTGCATTTAAGAACATACCATCACAAAGAGATGGGCTTGATTGGCTGTACTTATTAATTGCTGATGAAATAGGAGTGTTTCTAAATTGCTTTGACAGACCAAATCATCCTATTTGTGAAGTCTGTTATTACCTTTCTAAAAGTTTTCCTCAAGAGTAATGCTCTATAGCTCAAGGTAAATCCTACACCAGAAAAATGTGTTTACCTTTCTTTTCTGCCTCTCTGAGATGTATAAATAGCTCTAAGAACCTTCAGGGTCATTTCTTTTTCCTGAGTAGTCTCTTTGCAAGCTTTTCTTAGTAGGAACTAGTTTATCCATTTTCTGATCTCTTACATGCTCCTTCCAGATAGGCCGTGCCTCTTGTAGTCAGGGTGCCTGTGTGTCCCGCTGGGTTCTGCTATCTGGTGTTAACACCCCTTTGGGAACTCTGTTAAAGCTTCCAAGTAGCAAACTCGCCTCTCAGAGCTGTTACCAGAGTGAAAAGGAACATGACCTTGTGTGCATTGAACATTCCCACAAGAACATTTCTGTTTCAACGGTTGCAGGTCATCGTCTTTAGCACCTTTCAGTGAGTCGCCCTTTTGGAGAGACTATTCTGCATTGATCTGTGGATCCATAGATTTGACTTCTCTGTAGGAATGCCAAGGAGGGATTATCCCTTAAAGTACAGCTGTGTGCTATCTTTGGGGATGTGATCACTCTGATGGATGGAGTGGCACCTGGTGTCTTCTCTGCAGTTTTAGTGAGGTCACTTTGTACATAAAATGTTTTGATTTGGATTTCAAGGTGGGAGAAGTGATTGTGGACATGGGAGAATTCAGGTGGGAAGGCAAAGGCAGCGGTGCTTTTGTAAGAGCTGTGTGTGCCCTGGGTGAGTGGTGCCAGCCGAGCGACCTACTGCCTCACCTGGTCTGTGTCAGTGCTTGGCTTCAGGCAGGCAGTCAGGAACTCACAGAGCTCCTGCTCAGGGTACTTTGAATACTTAAACTTAAGAAAAATCTGTTTTTTGGGTTTTGTTTTTTTGTTTTTTTCCCCACAGTGAGTTTCTAGATGTATACTTGCTTGTCCCCTCCCTTTCTGTCCTAATGTAATGATATTTTTTGTATTTGGGATCTAAAACTATGACAATAATGTATATTATTTAATCATGCTGTTTCCCAATACACTTTAGAAGTATTTTGCCAATTTTCTTGCTATCTACATCTGGAAAGGAATCTCAGTCAGGAGGAACAAGAGAGCATGCTGGGTATTTCCTCAAGGGGAGCGTCTTCCTTCTATCCCAAATGTAGCTCTTGTGGCCCTTACTACTTGCTCCTCCTGATTTCTAAATCTAAGTAAGTCCTGTCCTTTCTTCTCTTCTTCCCTTTCCTGTGTTCTTATAAGTAAGACTGGGGAGAAGAACGTTAGTTCTTCCATAAAAGAAGGATGAAGTCACAACTAGATGCAAGGTTAGTCAGTTTTGTTGAGAGCTACCTCTGGGAAAAGAAAAGGGCTTTTTTAATGCTGAGTAATCCTGTTTCATCTATATGGTTTCTTATGTGTGGTACATGGGCAAAGCCATATAAATTTATACAGGATTTTGAAATATAAATTGTTGAAAGTCTGAGAAATTACCAGAATAGAGACACTGAAGAGCTGCCCCATCAGAAGCAGTGAAGAAAAAAGAATGGAGTCATTGAGGGACACTGAGAAAAGTGTTGGCCACACAAAGGAGCACACCACTGAAGGGTGTCACAGCCACAGGATGCTCTCCCTGGGGACATAGCGTCACATAGTACCTCCATAATGCCTTCACTTATCCTATGTGGTAATATGTGTGCCACCCTGGAGTGCTTCAGGGTGCTCCTGGGTTAGAGGGTTGGCCTTGTTATTTTAACACAAGCCAGAGGGTGAGTTTACAATGGAAAGGAGAATCATCCGTGGAATACCTGCTGTATTCCAGGTACAGGCTAGCCACTTCTCTCTCTCCTCATCTGATTCCTGGGAGTCCTTTGGAACACTGATTTGAATATAACAAAAAAGGCTTTAAAACTGTTGGGTCTGTTCTGAAGCTAACTTTTATAATTTTACTATTTGTAAGGAAGCTATCATGTTCTTGCACATTCCCTTCTTTGGGCTCTGTAGTTTATTACTTAACCTTGAGGTTTCTATACCATGATAGGGAAGTGACTGGGTAAGGTGGTAGACAGGAGAAGCAGTTAAGGTTCAGGTAGCAAGAGCCTGCTCTAAGTTGAGAGCTAATGTCCTGTTTGCTTGCAGGAGACTACCCTACAGCTTTGTAATTCCAATGACAACTTGTTTTATTACCAAAAGTCAAGGTGAGAAGTGCTGGAGATGTGGTGAAGCACTTGCCTGCCATCCCTAGGGCTCTGGGTTCTGTTCCCAGCTCCACTTTAAAAAGGGTGTGTGTGGGGGTTAGGGTACTATCCTGTAATCCCAGCATGCATTGGGAAAACGGGATGATAAGTTTAAGACCATTTTGGGCTACACAGACTGATATAAAACAGAAATAAGCATAGTGCTATTAAGCCTTAAGTTGATGTTACCAGCTGAGCAGCATGATGTATGTCAGCAGCTTTATAACATGTTAATTCAGCAACCCGAAGGGACCGTGAAATACTGTTAGATACACCTGGGGCGATGCAAGTGCAAAGAAGCTGTGGTGGGAAAGAAAGTGTAATCTGAAGTTTGAGAAAATATTCCCATAGCAAGGTTCCTATAGCAAAACATTTAATTCCTCTGTAGCTGTATGTGAAGTTTTGTTATGCAAAGGAGGTGTAAGACCCAGTAGTGCAGTTCTTGTGCGTGAGAGATGTGATATGTTGCCTGATCCCTCTTCTGCTATTTGTGTAATGTTTTAGAGCAAGACGGCCAAGTAAACAGTTGGGTTTTGACCTCTTCAAGGCTGAGCCCCAGGCCTTGTAGCACACTGGCTTCTCAGCCTCTGTGGCAAGCTCTCACACCCAGTGACAACAGAATTCCATCTAATTGTTTGTAACTCTGTCTTTTCATGGAATTCCAGGCTGCCAGGATGTTGCAGATGAGTTCAGGGCACAAGAGATTGATGGACAGGCCCTGCTCTTGCTAAAAGAAGACCATCTCATGAGTGCGATGAACATGAAGCTGGGCCCAGCCCTGAAGATCTGTGCGCGCATCAACTCTCTGAAGGACTCGTAACAGGAGCAAGGCTTTGTGCTTCTCAGTCCATTCCTTTTACTAGGAGAAGGTAAAGCCTCGTTGGGCTGAGAATGTCAGACTGATGGGGGAAGGCCAAGTGCATTGGGACCACCATGGCCAGTGCCTACGTTTCTCTTTCAGATGTCCTAACTCATCATGCAGTTTCATAATTAGTGAACATCGGTGACATTAATTTTACCAGTTACATGCTACACTGAAAGACTTGTTACAGAGGCCCATATTTTTCAAAGAAACATGTTATACTAGATAATTTTTTAAAAGTAATGTTTATCATTAATATAAAAAATGCTTTTAAAAATAATTATTGATTTACACTCCCCTTCCTTTAATTCTCTTTTCTTATGTTTTTCTACCCTGTTAGTTTTCTAAATGTTGTCATAGAGATATAGGATAATATAGGAACCCATTGACAGAATTGAATGCAATGAAATACCAGTCTGATTTAAAAAGCGTGTCTTCCAGACAAATGCTTTGGCTGTGAAAAGGGATTGTGTCTTAGCATAAGCAGTATTTTTGAAGTTCTCAAGAGTCTCTAGTCTAGCCTTTACCCAGGTTGGCATGACTGACAGTTTTCCTCCTGGTGTGTACATTAAGAACAATAGTTCTCAGTGGAGAACTTGTCCTCCAGGGAACAATTGGCAATATCTTAGACACATTCTGGTTGCCACAGCTTGGGATTGAGTTCTGGCAAGGGTTGTTCTAGGAACTGAGGTATGGCAGCCAGGGGGGATGTGCCCTGCAGCACATAGGATGTTCCTCTGTCACCAGGAATGATGTGTCATAGATGCCAGTGGTGCCAAGGTTGAGAAGCCTAGGTGAGCAAAGAGCTGTGTGTTGCTCTTGTCACCTGCAGGGACATACTTAAAAGATGGGCTGTGATGAGGAGGATGTGCAGTGAATGATTAGCCAGTGGCACCAGAGTTCTGCAGAAGTAGATTTTAGTTTTATTGTATACTAGAAAGGAAAGGAAATCCATAAACTTGGGCTATAAAGCTAGGCTAACTCTCAGATCATGTGACTCTGGTGTGGCACTGGCCCATGGTCATCTCTTCCTGACGGTGTTCTGTGCACTGATGAAGGTGCTCCTGCCTTGGAGCCTCTTTTGGCAACCGAGTGGCAGTGCGGATGGGATCCCTTCCTTGAAGCAACCCTGCTGAGTCTGGCTAGCATGCATATTTCTGTCCCCCTTACTAAGGCTATGAATTCTTCCCACCAAGTATTTAAAGTGATTTCTCTCAATCAAAAGTTTTTACTTAACAGTTTTCTGTTAGGACATTAAGCCAAATTTTTCTGTGGATGCTCTGAAATCTTTGTAGTGCTGGGCATCAAAATATTTGCTGATTTGTTTGCTTTCTCTATCTTTACTACATGTTTCAGAAATCTGAATCGAAGGGACATGTACATCGCCTTGGCACAGATATAAGAGACAGCAGGAGTCTAAGCTCAGTCATCTTTATGGCGCTTTTCAGAGATTGTGTTGAGTTAGTAGAAGACTGAAAGATGTCACAAAGACATCACAGATAAATTTATCTTTTGGCTTTGTGTACATTAGAAAATGTTGGTTATTTTTATACAGAAATATAGCAGATAATTTTTTTAATCTTTAGATGCCTCTTGTTTGAATGTATGCTTTGTGAGATTGTTGGTGTAGTAGTTCTAAGAGTTGTTCACTAGCAGTCCTGTGTAGACTCAGAATGTGTAAGTAGCTGAGGCTCCTGTTTCAGACTACAGTAGTATAGGCTACATTACATATTTCTTTGTATCACATTAGGTTATTCACGTTTCCAGGAAGGCAGGTACTCTACAGTCATCTGCATTTATTAGTACTGAGTCATCATGGCAGAGTTGTCATGGACGTTCCTGATTCTCCTAACAAAGGCTGGCTATGCAGCACTAGGATTTCCTGCCATAATGAAGGAGGCACAAGGCACATTTCCTCTGGACTTAAAACTATGGTATAGTAATCCACAGTTTGGGATTAATATGGGATTGTCCAGAATAGACCTCCAGCAATACTTACATATAGCCTTTAAGGCGTTAACTCTGCACTTGTAAAACCAGCCCCTCGTGTGCTTACGAGAAACCCCTGTTCCTAGCACCGCCCTTAAGCACCCTAAACGGTGTACACGAGGGCTTCTCTTGGAGGATGCGTGCTTACCCTTCATCTTACAAGTCGTTCACATCTTCTGTTGTCTGCACTTAAATTTAACTAGCAAATACTTTTTTCTTACAAGTGGATTATTTTATTTAGAAGTGGCTCATGTGGTGTGGTGGGTAGTTCTCTCATTGCTGCAGGTACTTCTTTCTAGGTAATTTTTTAATCGTGCTAATTTGAAAGCTTCAGTTACATGCAATGGGGACACACACTGTCTCTCTGTCTCCTGAGCACTAGGCTGTTCAGTGTGACAGACAAGAAGACTGCTGGTTTCATTCCCTCTCCTATTACTAAGCACTTAAGAACTTGAAAAATGACAAGCAGGAAGGGAACATGGCTTCTTCCTATTTTTGGTTCCTGAGTTTGCCTTTCCTGACTTGAAACCCTTCAACTACTGTGGGACACACTTTTCACATGTTGCTTGTTTTAAGTTCTGTGTTCTTTGGAAAATAAACAGCTGGCTTGTAAAAGTCACTTTATACTTAAGATGCTTTGCATAGACACATGTAAGGCACAGTGACAGAGCCTCATCAGCACAGCAAGGAGTGCTGCCTCCTCACCTGACACCCTCAGTGACAGCGACTGAGGGCCGGGAGTAGAGATGCCAGAACAAGAAGAGAGCGTGTTAGTGAAGCAGCTAGAGAGTGGCAGAGCAGACGGGACCTCCCGCTCTGCTCAGTTCATCGGTGCAATCCTGAACGCACTTCTTCACTTTGGAGGTTACAATTCATGATTTACTTGAATAAATAGAAGGGATTTTCTGTGTTTTAGGAATCCTGCTGCTTTCCTCTTGTTTCTTGTGTTGGAAAACTGGTGTGTGAGACTGTATTGTTACCATGCCTTTGAATAGCCATTCACAGTCAGTCTTCATATATTAAGTGCAAAATTTAGTCATATATCTATTTATAAACACAAATCTTGGGTTGAAATCTTTCAGAGGACTCATTTTCTCACGAGCTTGTTAGGTTGTGTGTCTCAGCAGCTGGGTCCAGTATATGAAATCTCTGACTGGTAATATTCTTAAAGCATTTCAGACATGTTCTCAACTAGAGAGGCTGGCTACATGTTATAGTTTGAAGACTTCGGGAATGCCAGCAACACTTGCTGCTGACTGGTACTGTTAGCTGGCATGGGATAGCCTCACCTCCTTTCCTGCACTGAGCCCCGTCTACCTCCAAGCCCACTCCAGTAAACGTTCTTCATAGTTCTTTACTTGGGGTTGGGTAGCATCCTGGCTTGGAGATCTTGAGGCTGTTGTAATGGGGCAGACCTTTATAACTTCACCAGTTGTATTTCAATGAAAGTCTTATCCATCTATTCAAGTCGTTTCCTAGTTTCTTGTATACCATATGCCTAACTGTGTGACTTGTTCCTTGAAGGTTATTTGGGGTAGGAGGAATAGAGTAACTGACTGAAGATGATGGAAGATGACATTGCTAGCTAAATGAAGACATTTAGCTCAGTGATGGTCCTTAATAGCTTAGCATCCTTGGTGACGGATGGTTGGACAAGGTGTGCTAGTTGTTTTGTTTGTTGGTACTAGGGACTGAGTCGGGGCCTCAAACTCCACCTCTGAGATTGCATACTGTATTTTTTTCTTGTTTGCCTAGACTAACCTGGAATTGTGGTCCTCTGACCTTCTCTCAAGTGCTTGAACTTAGTATCTGTGCCACCATGCCAAACCTAGCCCCTGTAGTTTTAAATTGTCAAGATTTGGTTGTAATCAAATTAGTTATTTCTCTTTATCACCTGACCCTGCTCTGAGGAGTGTTGATATTAATAGTACCACTGGTACCCAAGTTGAGTAATTCTGGATTTTTGAAGATGATAATCAATTAGAGAGAGAATCTGTCAAGATGTAGGAGTTTGTTATGATTGAGTAGCCAGAATACAGAGGGGTTTCCACAGTCAGATGTGACAGCTGGCTCAGTGTGGCAGCCAGTCATAAGGGAAGGAAGCCACTGCAAGACAGTGTTGTGTTCCATTCTGAGTGTTGGTGACTGCAGCTGCAGGTTTTTCCTGACTGGTGGACTCCAGTAAGCACAAGCCTGCTTATTTTCTTGGTGTAAAGCAGAATGAGTCATGACATGAACTGTTGCAACCCCGAAACTGTCCCGCAGTTTCACTGAGTATTTCCATTCTGAGTATTTTATTTCATCTCAAAGATGGGCCTTGAACTTAGATGAGTACAATAAGCACTAGGAAGAGTAAATGTGTTTTGTTATTCAAATTTAACTTTGATTCATTGAACCAACCCCTTAAGGAATTCTCTGGGAAGATATTTCTGGTGTTAGATTATAAGATGCATTGCCATATAGTTTATAGTTGAAATAAAACTTGTTGAAAATGATATTGACGTTTTAAAAAGAGGCCTGAAATGGTAAAGCCCTATCAGTTGTACATGCAGTTTTAGAGTTAACTCTACTTGACATTGTGCTAAGAGAAAACTTTCTCTTTTTCTTTTTGAAAGTTACAAGATACGAGTTCATCAACAATTATTACCATCATGTTCTAGAGAAAAGCCTTAGGAGTCCCCAGCCCCAGTTGACACAGATAGCTTCTCGACGCAGAGTCTCATTTGCATATACTCTGGCAAGTGCCATACACAAGGGAAATTATTTCCACAAGGGTTTTATTTTCTTTCTCCTTTGATAGCTTGAGGACCTTTTATTTTATTTAAAAATACAATTTGAATATAATGTTAGGCACAAAATGAGCTTCTATATAACACTTTATATTTTTGGCAGAGGTCTTTCTGAAGCTTTTCAAGTGTAAACCTACTGCTGTCTATGATATTCCTGATATTGGGCATAAATCTATAGAATGAGAAAATTTAAAGTAGTATGTAATAAGTGAATTTTAATTAAAAAATCAGTATAGATCTAAAACATCATATGCTAGCATGGCATGGTTTTAATGAAATGTAAGAGGGATGTAGTTAAGTCTTTTATACTGTCTAAATTAGTTTCAGTCATCATCTTAGATATTCATAGTATGTATTGCTTTTTGGCTTAATGGTGGAATACATCAGTGTTTTTGTGGACCTTTCTCTGACAGTGGTGAATGAGCAGTGGAGATTAGAGCATCCCTGAAGAAAACATGAACCCACTGAAGAAGAAAGGGACTTTTTAAATCTTGCCTCAACTAAACTAAATATGTACAGTGTTTAAATCCTTATACATAATGCTTGTGTTAAATGTTTTGGTAGTATTAAAAGGTGAGCAAATTATAACTTCAGTAGTAACAGACGAATACACTTGCTGCATTACCGTTCTGAGTGGAGAGGAAATGCAGAGGCTGGGAGACTTGGTATCATTCCAGATGTGACATGCTGGGCAGCTATTTTTTTTTCTTAAATCATTTTTAAAGAAACATCCTCCCCGAGCTTTAAATTTATAATCCTGAGCTACATAATTGGGATTCCCACTGGGCTGACTGAATGACAAATGAGTATCAGTCCCCATGCACCTAACTCATTCCTTTGTAAGCTATCTATCTGAACACTTGGCTTATGACTAAGAAAATAACAAAGTCTTCCCAAACAAGCACGGTGCTGCTTAAGCACATGTGTAATTACAGCCAGTAAGAGATGGTAATTAACTAACTAACCACTAATGCCCTGCTCCCTGGGGATGGGGTAAATCACATCACCGCTCACGGACTTCGCACCTGTGGACCATCTCCTTGACTGTTGACAACAGTAAGGCTGCCTGCCCTCACTGTGAGACTGCTGTGACAGACACTGTCAGGACCATCCCTGTACGTGGTCTGTGGGTGGCAGGATGCAAGAGGCCAATGTGGAATCATTGTGCATTTTTAGTTGCAAAAGTTTATATCGAGTATTGATAGTGGAACGGTTTCCAAAACGGAATCATCTGAAATAAGAACAGGCTGCTACTGCTTTCTGCACAGTGCTGACTGTGCTGTAGTGTGTTAGAGACAGCCACCTCTCAAAGGCAGGGAAGACCCAGAGGGGGCTGCACTGCATCTCCAAATGCAGAGCTAGTGACAGAGGCACTTCCTAGCTGGGTGGTGGCTCACGCCTTTAATCCCAGCCTTGGGAGGCAGAGGCAGGCAGATCTCTCTGAGTTCAAGGCTAGCCTAGTCTACAGAGCAAGTTCCAGAACAGCTAGGCTACACAGAGAAACCCTGTCTCAAAAGCAGTCACCAACAACAACAAAAAGCAGACCCTGCTTGTCCTGGCAAGTACTTAAGGAGTGAAGATGGGGTAAAAGTCACTTTTAATGGTGTGGATTCCTGTGTCACTCTGGGGTTCTGAGAATCAGGTTGTAATTCTTGCTTTAAACGCTAACTAACATCAGTTGCTACTTACATTCTCTATAAAGATATAAAAATATATTTTAAAATGTTTATGTATCATAGCTATAGGTTTTTAAAGTGGGGAAATGCCCAAATAAAGTGTTAAATTACAATATATAATAGATGCTTCCAAATTAAGGTTTTTGTAAGTTATAATAATCTAAATAGCCCACTAATCCAGTTTTGTAAATTGTCCCTTGATTCTGGTTACTTTTAGGTGTTTTTTAATTTTTTAAAATATATCTAAGTTGTAAAATACCCTGTGCTGTTTAGATCTGTGTTGCATAAACGCTGTTCTTATGTCTGTGTTCTTAGAACTTAAGAATTCAGATGAGAATAGAGTGTAATTTTTGTGTATGACTCCCACATTGATGGAATTGGCTGCCAATCACTTCATTCAGAAGATGGGTCTAGGTTTGTACAGTAGGAGATTAAAAATCAAAATTCAGAAATTCTTGGAAAGTGCAGGGATTGTGCTAGAAACGAGGGTTGTACATCACAGACAGCCGTGCACAGGGGAGCCGCTGACTTCAAGCCTCTTTAATTTGGTTAGAATGCTTTGCCTTTTTACCACTTAAAATTTGTTTCACAAAGGCGGGTTGCTGGGATTAACTTTTTTTTTTTTTAACATTTTAAGCACATTTTTAGAAATCTTCCTTTTGGTTTTGAGCATTGTTCTGAAATCAAAGTTTTATAATTAAAAAAAAAAACCTCAAAAGATGATTCATCAAGGAAAAAAAGCATCACCAAGGAGGAAAGAAAATGTTTTAATCTTAGAGAAAGCAAATGTTAGGGTTATAATAGATGTGTCTTACATTGGATGTTGTATTAGAGACCTTCTCACAGGAAATGATATAGTTCTAGCACCCTTAGCATAGAGTTCCTAGACTGGTGTCCATAGCTCCAGTTTTACAATGTATAACCTGAAAATGAAGTTAATTTTGCATTATAAGAGCACACCATTATCTATGTAAAAAGTGTTCATTTGATGTATTTTTTTAAGAAAAGAGAAAGCACTTTCATACTAAGTAGCATGTGTGTGAGTTTTAGACTTCCTGTGTCTAGCGGCGATGCTAACGGAAGCACCTTATCTTCTGCTGCTTAACCTTGCTTGGATCGCACCTTCGTTACCCGCACACTTTCACATAGAGTATTGTAACATGGCTTCGAGTGGGTCTGGGCGGACGGCTAGCGGTGGGCCTACAGGATCTTTTATTTATGTTTATATTACAATAATATATTGTAGACCAATTGTAACTTCAGTTCTTTACAAATAAAAGCTTGACTGGTTATTGAATTTTTATTTCTTTAAGCTTTGAGAGATGGGGAAATCTAATAAAGACATTAATGGAGGGCTGAACTGGCTATAAATTTCTTGCTATCTAACCTACAAAGAGTATATTAAGTTCAATATGGCTAAGTATGTTTTATTCTCATGTTATGGCCATTTGGAAGGCAAAAAACCATGGAGAAGGAATTGTACACCAGTGAATTAAAAGGGCCAGCTTTGGACATCTGAACTGCACAAGCACATGCCATTGCTCATTGCAACCTAGGGTAAGTCTGCTGAGCTTCGCTGTCCGTGGAGGGCTTGCCTCACAAATCAGGTGTGCTGGCTTTGAATATACTTGTATCCCTATTTGCATTTTAAAAACAGAATATAATTTTACAAAGGAATACTTTGTAAATTTAAGACCTAACTTTTAAACATTTGTACCTCACATCCTAAAAGATTTAGCTCCCTTCTTTCCAGTGTCTCTTGCAGCAACACTGGCCGTAGCGCATATGACTCAAATCAGGCAATCATTTCCTAGGTTTTGTATCTAAAGGTAGGAGCTTTAAATTGAGATACTAAAAGGCTGGCTTGTTGGCAGCCAGACTGCTCTCTGTATTAGCAAATGACACTTAACACCCCAGAGTCTCCTATTTTTATTTTACCACGTTGTCTCAGTACCCTTTTCCTTAGAATGGCTCAGGTTAGGTTTCTTTCACTACGTGTCATCTAGAATGTCTGATACCTACATTTTTAGACAATATTGACTATCCCTTATCCAAAGGCATTTAAGACCAGGAATGCTTAACCTGTGCTTCCAGCTCACTCAGAATCCTGATTATCCAGCAGCACGGCCAGCTTGTCTCATTAGAGGGCTGGTGCTAACCCTGAAGATCTGTGTGCTCAAGGAAATGGGACCTCAATTCCTTAAGATGTTCGACACTGTACGATTTAAGTAAAAAACAATCACAAAAAGCCAGTGGTGTAGCAGAGTGAAAAGAGGAGGACTGTGACACCAGGGTTGGAGTGAGCTGGGGGAGGTGGCTTAACTCTGAGGATGTGACCAGAGCCCTGCAGAGTCTCCACATGCAAATGCTTCCACAGTGCCAGGCATGCAGACCTGCCCTCACCATACTGCTACTCCATGGCATTGTTTTAGGATATCATCCATTTGCAGACCATGAACTTGATAGGTCACAACTACCTCTTAAGACTGTAAATCTAGTCGGGCAGTGGTGGCGCATGCCTTTAATCCCAGCACTCGGGAGGCAGAGGTAGGCGGATTTCTGAGTTCAAAGCCAGCCTGGTCTACAGAGTGAGTTCCAGGACAGCCAGGGATACACAGAGAAACCCTGTCTCAAAAAACAAACAAACAAACAAAAAAACCCCAAAAAACAAAAAACCAAACCTGTAAATCTACGTTACAAATGTTACACCTAATAAGTACATACATAAATGGATATGTGTGAGTTGTGTGATGTTAAAAGGTAAGTTACTTGGGGGAGGAGGGACTGGATGATCGCATGTAGCTCAGGCTGACCTCAAGGTAATGAATGATAACTTTGAGTTTCTGATTTTCCTGCTTATACCGCCAAGTAGAGGATTATAGGCATGTGCTACTGCACTCAGTTTCTGTGGTGCTAGGGCTCGGTGCGTGCTGTAAGCAGTCCACCAATAAGCGAGAGCTTCAGCCTAAACGCTCAAGTTTAGGAGTGCTAGGGGTGGTTCTTGCACCATGCATTAGTATTTGTAAACAGCAGCCAAGATAGCTAGGTAGCTTAATTCATAAAGTATGTTCAGATTAGTCTGCCTCACTGGGGAGTGCAGTTAGGAGCTTGCCCAGAGGAGCGTTGGGAAGATGTGGAGACATTGATGGCCACTTCTGGGGAAGGTGCCTCTGGCATCTATACAATGAACAGGGTTATCCATACAAGACAGGATCATCCAGCCCTGAATCTCCACATCCCAGGGCTGCTTCTAGTGCATGTTGCTAACAAGATTCTGATCTGATAGGCATATGCTATAACTGAACAAGCAATTGGCGTGTCCTGGCAGGAGCCCTCATGGGTCCCAGCTCCATTGGCTGAACAGGTTATTACAGCTGAAACTGCAGCTGTAATAAAATAATAAAAGACTTTAGCTGCATTTAAAATGAGCTAATCTCCCCCATAAATTTTATTTATACCAAACCATGTTAAGTCTTTTATTTTTGCTCTAAAGTTTATAAAATATTTAAGCTCAGATCTTAAAGTTGGCAAATAGAGTCTCAAATTCATATAACATTTTGTACCCAGTAGTTTTTTTTAGAGTAAAACATCAAGCTGGACACATGTTAATGTGTTTATTTTGCTTTTGGATTAATGTCCAATACTTACACAATATTGCCAAGCAGTCAAAAATTCTGCTGTGTTAAATGTGTCCTTAGCTCTGTGTAATATCTGCCCCACAGAGGCTGTGCTGCGAAGGCAAAAGTTAGGGGACAAGAGTTTCAGTCCTTGTAAGATTGATCTCGGTGCTTCTCAAGTTCTCCCAGCACAGCAGCATGTTAACAAATGATTATGGACATGGGCCTCTCCACTTGCTGAAGTCTATGGACTGGCACGAAGCAGCATTTCCAGTTGATGAAAGGATCCACAGGTAATGTGCTGTCTCTCAAGTAAAGCTTGTGGCAGTTAAACCAGTAAACTGCAGCAATGAGGAAGCTGTTGACAAAGTACAGCCAGGGGACGTTCATTTCTATGTATGCTGGGATCTGAACTCTGAGTGAGAGGATGAGGACCTGAAGTGCTACAAAGGGAAACCAGGTACCAAGAAAGCACACGATGAGTCTGGGCAAGAGTGCTTCCCTGGAGCTCACAGTGTAAGCCGAGTGGGGTGGGAAAGGAAAATAGAGGACGGCCTTGTTCCTATAGGCGGCTATCCTCACAGCCTGTATCAAGGCAACAACTTTTTGCCATGAAGTCAGAAAGGCCACAAATAACACCACCAGCATAGACAGCGACAGCCAGTGACTCTGAGTGCTGACATAGGAGGGGCACTGGTACACATAAGCCCCGTGTGCCTTTAGGCTTACCGAGATGGCCGGCTCACCCAAAACATAAGCAAGGACCGAGATCCAAGTTACAATGACTGTCAAGAAATAAAGTAACTTTTGCCACCTAGATGGATGCTTGGTGGCTCTAGACAGATTACACCAGTAGTCTACGCAAGCCAGTGAGCAAACTGGATAATTCAAGAAGCCGTAAGTGAAGGAAATGATTTGTATGAGCAGACAGATGTGATAGTTAGTAAACCTAATACCTAGAACTACAAAGTCCCTGAAGTAGGTCAGAATGGAAATGTTTACCAACAGCAGGAGATCAACAAATGCTAGTGAAAAGCAGAAATACTCCATTAAAGTCCAACGGGTGTCTTTCCTTTTCACTCTGAGGATGAGGATATTTAATAACACTTTCCCAAGCAGGATCAAGAACAACAGACAGGAGGCATCCTCGAGGGGCTGCTGAGACTGACGTGCCTGGAGGTGAAAAGAGCAGTTCTTTGAAGAAAGAGCTGTCATATTTTTAGTTAAATTTCAAGACGATCTGATGAACACACAGGGTAAGAAACAGCTTCACTTTTCCTTCCCCTGTAAAAAGAAGAAAATTCTTGGTGTTATTATGGTGTCTCTCTACTTTAGAATTTTGCACAAATTCATGACTTGTAAGTGGAATGAACCATTCCTAGTTGACAGATGGATACATGGATAATATGATCTTTCTTTTCCTAACCCTATGAATAGAGAACACGATCAAGTGTGATCAGTTTTTGAGCCCCAAACAGTCCAGAACTCTGACATCTTTACATTGAAATATTACTCAAAAGTATAAATTCTATACTTACTATGGTTTTTATCAACTTAAACAAGAGATATTTGTATTTACTTCAGCCAGAACACATTAGAAGAAGCAGGCTGGATAGTGATGCTCAGGGCAATTACCAATTGCTCCAGACAACCTTTTTTTTTTTTTTTTCCATTCTTTTGACAAAATTCTTCAAATTTAGCTGAGATTTTTAATTCCTGCTTCTGTCTCATTAGATATTATGGATCGATTTCAATTTTAACTTTGATAGGTTGTATACATACAGACATTCATCCATTTCTTTTAGGTTTCCAACTGGGTGGAATATAGGTTTTGAATTTTAAAGGTGAAATTTAAGGGTTATGTTTAGGGGCCATTTTAAATAGCCATTTTCACATTTTTCTATCTAGCATTCTCTGGAGCTAAAAAAACAAAAACCAAAAAACCAAACAATCAACCAAACAAACAAACCACAGCTGTGTTGAGAATAATGCGAGCCCATGAAAAGGAAACAGCAGGATTTCTCTTTGGGATATGCTTGTTTAGATATGGCAACTGGAAAGAGAATCCAGGAAAGAATAGGACTGAGCATAGGTACCTGCAAACTAAATGAGAGAGCGAAGGAGCAAGAGCTGAAGTTTCGGTATCAAGTGCATTGGCAAGTGAGGAAGAGGTCAGAGAGGAAGAAGTCAAGGAAGGAAGGAGATTCCAGAAGAGGCCTTTCAATAAAAGAAGACTGGGGGATAGATTGGATTCATTGCCTTGCATATGCAGACCCTTCCTGAGTTTGATCCCTGGCATCCCATCCCCTCAAAGCGCCGTACAACAACATATACACCAAACACGATACACACACATACACCCCAGCAAGAACAATCAAGTACTAACAATAACAAATCTAAGGAATGTCAACAATCAGATGGGTTCAACTAACAAGTGGTAGGCATACTGTTAAGATGTGCTCCATGAAGCCATTCAAAACACATCAAGAGGGCTGTGTGGTAGTAGCCCAGTGCTAGTGCATCTGCCTCATATGCTCACTGGCCTGGCTTTGATCCCTTAGACAAAACCAGCATTTAAAAAGCTTGTTCACATAGGAAAATTTAATTTTCTAGTGAAAAGCAATTTTTTTATGCTTGTTGAAATTTTTCACATATTAATGATAAATTTTACAATATTTTAAGTGAATTGCAAAGTATGATGTTGTGCAACATACAGGCATAGTGGTATGTGTATAGAATCCCAGCACCCAGGAGTCACAGGTAAGTGGAGCTCTTGAGTTCAAGGATAGCCTGGTCTACATAAAAGCCCTAGCCAGGGTTCCAGAGATCTCATATTAATAACCCAGTGGTATACTTGAAGGCTTTAGAAGTACAAGAACAAACAACACCCAAAAAGAGTAAACAGGAAGAAATAAGCTCAGAGCAGGAATTAATGAAATAGAAACATTACATAGAATATTACACAGAATCAATGAAAAGATAAGTTCTTTCAAAAAATTAACAGTGCTTTAGTGACCTTTAGTCAAATTAACCAAAAGAGAGAAGAGCCATCACAACCGAAAGGGGAATTCACAGAATCACAAGTGCATGCTTTCAAAATCTTTATTACACCAGGTTGAAAACCTAAAAAAAAATGGGTGAATTTCTGTATGTATATAACCTATCAAAGTTAAAACTGAAATAGATCCATAACATGAAATAGAAGCAGTAATTAAAAATCTCTCAACTAAGCCGGGCAGTGGTGGTGCACGCCTTTAATCCCAGCACTTGAGAGGCAGAGGCAGGCGGACTTCTGAGTTCGAGGCCAGCCTGGTCTACAGAGTGAGTTCCAGGACAGCCAGGGCTACACAGAGAAACCCTGTCTCGAGAAAAAAAAGAAAAAAAGCAAAACAAACAAACAAACAAACAAACAAGATCTCTCAACTAAAAAAAGTCCAGGCCAGATAGATTCAGTTTGGGATTTTACCAAACCCTCAAAGAAAACACCAATATTCCTCAGATTGTTTCATAAAACAAATAGAATAGTGCCAAGATCTTACTATGAAGCCAGTTTTTACTTTGATATCCTAACCAGACAAAGACCACCAACAACAGAAAAGTAAAAGGCCAATATTTCTTATGAACATAAATGCAAGTTCTCAACAAAATACTTGCAAACAGAACCCAAGAACATATCAAAAAT
>JADRCD010227781.1:0-13980 GCA_019843815.1 Montemys delectorum
ATTCCTAGCTACTTCAGGAACTGCCATGCCATATTGATTTCCATGGTGGTTGTACAAGTTTGCACTCCCATCAGCCATGGAGGGGCATTCCTTTTGCTGGGCATCTTTGCCAGAATGAGCTTTCACTTGTGTTAATGATCTTAGCTATTCTGACAGGTGTAAGATGGAATCTAAAAGTGGTTTTCATGAGCCTTTGAATTCTCTCGTTAGACGTGTTTCTCACTTTAAAGTTGGGTTATTTGTTTGCTTGTTCGCTTGTTTAATCGGTAGCTTCTTGAGTTCTTTATATATTTTGGATATTAGTCTTCTTATCTTTTCCCATTCTGTAGGCTTTGTCTGAAAGACAGTGTCTTTTGCGTTACACAAGCTTTCAAATTTCATGAGGTCCTATTTATTAATTGTTGATCTTGGTGCTTGCTCTATTGGCGTTTTGTTTAGAAAGTTTTCTACCATGTTAATGCATCCAAGGCTATCTCTCACTCTCCTTTTTATCAGATCTGGTGTGTCTGGTTTTATGTTGAGGTCTTTGATCCACTTAGACTTGAGTTTTATGCAGAGTGATAAGCATGGATCTATCTGCATTCTTCTACATGCAGACATCTAGTTAGACCAGCAACATTTGTTGAAACTGATGTGTTCTTTCCAGTGTGTATTTCTGGCTTCTTTATGAAAAAAAATCAAGTGTTTATTTGTATGTGTAGTAGTGTCTACTATTTGTATGTGTATTAATGTCTACATCTTTAACTCAATTCCATTCATCAACATGTTTGTTTTTATGCCAATACCATATGATAGCTCATTAGTACAACTTGAAATCAGCAGTTCTTATTGTTCAGGATTATTTATTTTTTGTTTGATTTTTTCATAAAACATTGAGAATTGTCCTTTCAATGTCTGTCAAGGATTGTATTGGAATTTTGACTAGGATTGTATTGAATCTATAGATGGATTTTGGTGGAATGACCATGTTTACTATGTTAACTCTACTGATTCATGGGCATGGGATATTTCTGATATCTTCTACAATATCTTTCTTCAATTTTTTTTGAGTTCCAGTGGATTTTTATTGAGATAAATTAACAAAAAGACATAATCAGGATTTTACCAACTATCTTTTCTAACCATAGATAAACTCCTTAAAGACTCAAGTCCATAGACATGTATATGCACTGTAACACATCACAACAAAAACAGACCCTCCCACTGGAACACTTGCCAATTAAACAGAAAGCCAATTTTCCCTTTCCCCAAATATTTTCAAATTTTTAAGTTCCTACTGTTCAAAGTGGAACTGGTTCCTTGTGACTAAGGACATTAGAATTTTCTAATTTTTACTGAACAAAAAAATTATAGTTTTTCCTAATTTGTTTTATTTCAAAAAAGGGAAGTGACTTTGCATTCTTCAGGCACCCCTCCCCAAGAGCCACTGGTTAAAATACAGCAGCCTGCATCTTTCCAACCCAGAGCCACCCATCTCTTTCCCTGCCCAGCTCTGTCTACTGGAGATTTAAATACACTTCTGTTGCAGTGTGTCAGCTGTGGAGGGGCAGAGTCCAGGCCAGGCTAGCTCTCTCTGACCTCTTATCTGCTACAACCCTTGGACACATAACTCTTTGTTCCAAAGATGAGTTTTCACATTAGAGAAGAAAATATGTTTGCTTTGGGAGTTAAAAAAAAAAAAAAAAAAAAAAAGCAACTATCTTTATTGGGCTGGGGAGTTGGCTCAGTGGTTAAGAGCACTGACCTCTCTTCCAGAGGTCCTGAGTTGAATTCCCAGCAAACAAATGGTGGCTCACAACCATCTGTATTAATGGGATCTGATGCCCTCTTCTGGTGTGTCTGAAGATGGATACAGTAAATAAATCTGTAGAAGAATGTATCTTTATAAATATAAAGTAGGACTACAAACTCATAATCTTTCACATGCTTAGAGTTACCCCAGGATATTTTATATTATTTAAGGCTAGTGTGAAAGGTGTTAGTGGGATTCGCTGTGTCATTTCCATAGAGGCAGATATCCTCTAATCTATTCTTGACAATCTCCACATATCACCCTTCCCAGACCCTTTAGATTTTCCCCTCACCGATCCCTCTCTCTATCCTTCTTTGAACAGTGTTTCCTGTACTCTTCTTGCCTTCTTGGATGTTTTCTGCAGAAATCCTGCAGATGGATAGTGTCCCTTAGTATACTAATTCAGCTTCACTCGGCCTCCCCAGGATCGCTTTTCTACCTTATTCTTGGATCATCTTTCAGCTTTCCCCATCTCTTCCATAAAAACACAACAACAGCAACAACAACAACAACAGCAACAACAACAACAACAACAACAAACAAAACCCAGAAGATAAGAGGGAATACAAGAGAGAGAGAAAAAAAAAAGATCAGAGACTAGAACAGAGCTTTACAGTCCTGTTGCTTCCCACTGGTAGTACCTTGTATGAATAATGAGCTTAGTTTTGCTGATGGTTCTCAAAAGCTATTGTCAGTAACAAGAATGTCTTCTCTTTTTCAGATAGCCATAACGTTCCTGATGGTTGTGCTGTTACAGAAAGCGGTCCTCACCAACCTAACTGTATTTCTCTTTACTCTCTTTTGGGGGTGCGTGGGGTTCACTGTACTGCACAAAGAACTCCCCTCCTCTCTGGAGTGGGTTCTGAGCATCTGCAGCCCCTTTGCCTTCACATCTGGAATGGCTAAGGTAAACATATAGGATGTTATTGATGCTTTAGAAGGAATTAATCCATGACGACTCCTTATAGTCCAGTCTGGTCTTAACCAAGAGTGTTTACTGCAGCAAATTTCCCACCACACAGACAAATTTGCTACATTATAAAAAAAAATTGCCATTAAGTAAAAGTTAAAATAAAGATCGACAGTTTATTAAAAATTCTGTGTAAATCCGTTTCAATCATTTTGTTGAGTAAACTATGAGTCGGTTATGAAAATCTTTGAAGACTTAAGTACCTAGTACAACAAACTTTATAAAGTCCATCAGTGTACTTGGGATCTTCTTGAGAAGTAGAATACTGTGTTCATTCTGAAGCATGTCTAAGTGTGCCCCTCTTCGGTAGGTAACCACTTTATGAAAATTATTTCCCTACTGTTTATAATCAGCCAAGCTTAGGTTTTGAAATACAAATATTTATTTCATCCAGTTTTAAATTTATATAAGTGATACTATATAGTACTTTAAAATATTTAGCCTTTTCTGTCCAATATTCTGTTAGTAGTCTCATGCATGGCCCTGTATATAGCCGCAATGTAGTGTTCTACACCATCTTATTGTATGCCTACATTATCTTCTTTTTCATAAATGAGAGTAGAATTCCAAGCTTTGATGTGTGTGTGTGTGTGTGTGTGTGTGTGTGTGTGTGTGTGTGTGTGTATTTTGGTAAAGCTATTACAAATACTCTTTCCTGTGCTTCTGTACACCAGTTCAGTTTAGTGTATTTAGAGGCGTTGGATAACAGACTACGGTACATCAATCTTAAATCTCATGGCTATCATTAAATACTTTCCTAAAATGATTACATCATCTGACTTTTATAAAAATGATGCTAGAACATTATAATTTTTCTTAGTCTTCACTAACATTTGTTATTGTTAAATTTTCAAGTATTAGCCGTTCTTATGAAGATGTGCTATATTATTACAATCATCAGTTTGTGTTTTCTGCATGTTAGATAAGCCTGGTTGCCTTCTCATGTAGCGTCTTCTGTTTTTGCATTGCAAATTGTCGATTCAGATCTTCTCTTAGTATTTCTATATTTGAGTTTTCTATATTTTCCTTATTACTTTATAACAATTATTACATTTGCTGTGCACCAGTCATTTTTCAATTATGGCTAGCTTTTCTCTTTTCCTATTGATTCCTTTGATGAAAAGAGATTTTTTTAAAATTTAATTTAATTTAATTTAATTTAAAGTTTTTTTAAAAAAATTTATTTTATATACTTATGTGTGTGTTGAATGTATGTGTGCATACCAGGTGTACATACATACATTCAGGACCAGAGGAGGGCATCAGATGCCCTGGAACTGGAGTTGCAGACACCTATGAGCCTCCTGATGTACTGTACAGTTCTTTGCTATAGTGTTGACTAGAAAGGCAAGAAAGGGAAACTTTCAGCATTTTGCTATCAAACATGTTTTCCAGTAGACATCTCAGCTTCAGTTTGTGAAGAAATCTCTTGTATTGTGAATGGATACCTGACTTTCTCAAGCACTTTCTCTGCATCTACTAAAGTAATTACATCCTCTCTCCCTGCTTTATTGTGTTGTATCCAGAACCATATTGATTTATTTTCAAATGTTGACTCATATTTGCATTTCTATTAGCTTTATTCACATATATTGTATATTATTTGGTATACCTTTATTAAAATATTTCATTAAAAAGTTGACTTGCAAATTGAATTATTGGTTCTGTGCCAACTTATTTATGAGTTTAGGAATTTATTATTATTATTGTTTGAACCTTAGATTATCTTCCTGGATTACAACCTGAATGGCGTAGTATTTCCTGACCCCTCAGGAGAATCATATGTAATCATAGCAGTATTTTCCATATTGGCTTTTGATGGTCTTCTCTACTTCGTTTTGGCCCTGTATTTTGACAAAATCTTGCTCTGTAAGTAACTGGATTTTTCTTTGATCTTTCAGTTATTGATTACATAGGAAAGTTTTTCTTAGGAGTGTATTAAAATAGTCTTACAGGTGAGACTAAATGTTCATTCTCAGTCTGAACTAATTATTTATACTTTACAATAAATAATATATGTAAAATTATTGTAATTTTGAAATAATATAATTATTTGAGTCAATTTTGAAATATAGCTTTATATTAAGTTTAATTACTTTTTGCATGTCCTTCCAATCATTTTGAAAGAGTGATAGCATGAATTTATATCAAAACAATCAGAAAAAATAAAAAAGGAGACATGAATGTAGGATCAGACTCCTGGGAAGACGATGAGGGCAGCGGGGAGGCGGGCGGTGGGGAGGCAGGCAGAAGACAGTCTTAGAGGAGAGGAATCTGATGACAGTGAGTAATATGCAAGGAAGGAACTGTCAAAAATTAAAGAGTGTTTCAGGAGGCTGCTCTTCCAGGGGTCTCAAGTTCAGTTCTCCCAACCACATGTTGGCTCACAACCATCTGTAATGGGATCTGATGCCCTCTTCTGGTCCGTCTGAAGACAGCGACAGTGTACTCATAAAATAAGTAAATCCTTTTGAAAAAGAATTTCAGAAGAAAACTTCAAGAATAAGCAAAATTAGTTCCAGTTATGGCTTATTACTGGGACACTACACTGTAGAAACATTTTTAATAAAGACTTGTTAGTCATTATTCTCAACATTTTTCTATCTTGTTAATAATTACAATTATATGTACAGTTAATTTTCTTTGTCTTGCCATTAACCAAAAAATCCACATTAAGTCCAAAGTTCCTCCACATGTACTAGAATCAGAATGTTCATCTCTATGCTTGGTTTCATTCATGCTTTTAAGCTTTGATAGTTCCCTCACTTTGATAAAGGTTACTGTTGTCATATATATTTGCACGCTTATGGCCCATTATTTCTGGCTTATATATGAAGATCCTTAATATCAAATGATTTTTAATTTCTTTTTTGTTTTGTTTTGTTTTGTTTTGTTTTGTTTTGTTTTGTTTTTTGAGACAAGGTTTCTCTGTGTAGCCCTGGCTGTCCTGGAACTCACTCTGTAGACCAGGCTGGCCTCGAACTCAGAAATCTGCCTGCCTCTGTCTCCCAAGTGCTGGGATTAAAGGCATGCGCCACCACTGCCCAGATATTTAATTTCTTTTGCCTCAATAAAAACTTTACAATATTGTCATATTCATCTTGAAAAAAAATTTATCCATGTGTTATTTTTCACTTATTTAACTTTATATGAATTTATAGACTTCAGTATTATATTTAATTATATTGGCATGGTCAACCTATTTGAGTTTCTAAGAATGTCTATAATTATTTTATGTGCAATATTAGTTACTGTGTTTCTAAAAAATACTTGATTTCACCTATCCTCATAGATATCTTTCCGATTACATGTTTCAATTATTCAATTTATATTTTGTTGAAAGTTCTATTACAGTAATTTTTGCCATGTTACTTTAGATTTTCATTATTAGTTTTCTTCTGAATAATAGGAAACTTAAAGGAAAATTTGTATCTTGTTTAAAAGTTCAAAATATTCCATCTTTTTCTAGCAAGGTTTTGTTATTTGTTATATTCATCGGATACTTTATTGCTTTTACTAACTAGGTGGGGCCGAGCACCGACATGCTCCACTGTTTTTCTTGAATTCAACATCTTGTTTTGGAAAAACAGCAAATAGAAGCAAGGTCATTGAGAGAGACAGAGACCCCGAGCTTCCTTCGGATGAGTATTTTGAGCCGGTAGATCCAGAATACCAAGGGAAAGAAGCCATCAGGTAAACACATTCGTAGCTGTGCTAATATTGAGTGTCGGCTAAAAAATTGTTAATTGCCAGCTATCTGTGAGTTTGGGGCAAGTGTCAAAGGCATCTGTCTTTATCAGCATCAATCTAAACCATTCACAGACCCCCGTAATAATCAGTTGTTTTCCTTAAATGCTTCTCAAAAGGGAAATTCCCTAGGATGCTGTGTATATCAGTGGTTCTCAATCTGTGGGTCTCGACCGTTCAGTTGGAAACAGAGTTGTTCATATTACAACTCATAATAGTAGCAAAATTACAGTTATAGAATAGCAATGCCAATAACGTTATGGTTGGGGTCACCACAACAGGAGGAACTGTATTATAGAGCTGCAGCATTAGGAAGGTTTAGAACCACAGATCTGTATGTTCTACCCTGGTCTTATGTTGTGTGACTACCTGCTTCTATTTTTTGTGTCTACATTAAATTTTTTGTTGTTGTTTTGCTTTTGTTTTGTTTTGTTTTGTTTTGTTTTTGAGACAGAGTCTCCGTGCAGCTCAGGTTGACCTCTAACATTTAATAGTCAAAGAGGATCTTGACCTAATGTTCCTCTTTCCTCCACCATCCGAGTCTTGGTGATTGCAGGCATGTGGCTCCATGCCAAACATCCTTTTAAGACAGAGAAATAGGATGTCTAGAAGGCACACAAAGAGAATGTCACATGACAGTAGGGACAGAAGTTCAAATGTTTCCAGAAAAACAATAAAATGCCTTCCCCAAATGCAAATGATTATTCGGCTCTGAAATTAGAAAACATTAGTTCCTGCATGGGAAGTTTCTTTATTAAAATAAAGTATTAAAGGCCAGCTACATAAGGCCAATGGGTATTATACTATGACCACCCCTGCCTTAGACAAAGGGTAAAATGCAATTTCTGGTAAGAGCTAATCTCTTTTGTTTCTTCTTACTTACCTAGTAATCACACTGCTGTATTTGCCATGTAAATATACATGGGCGGCTAAAGCCAAATGTCAGCGTCAAAGTGACTGAAGTCTAGAGGATCTCATTCATTTTCTACTTCAGAGGAAATGATTAATTGAAAAGAATTACTTGTGTCTCTGAATAGCCAGATTCTATCATATGTTATTTACTATAAAATGTTGTTTACATCTACCATTATATCTGTCTGTGTTTTTTTAACTTGTGAGTATTAGCTAATAAAGCACCTCTTTATTGTTTCAGAATAAGAAATATTAAAAAGGAATATAAAGGGAAGTCTGGGAAAGTGGAGGCTTTGAAAGGTAAAGAAAAATATTTCATTTTATTTATTTGGCTTAATTATGAATACCCAAGCCTGAGAAACATTCAGCGAGAAAATGCAAATATATCAAGGGACAAAAAAACAAAACAAAACAAAACAAAAAACCAAAAACAAAAGAGAGAAGCAGAATACAAGTGACCTAACTGTATCATGTGGACACCAAAAATAATTAAGAATTCATTGTAAAATTCTTCCAGATATTTCATGGATTTACTGATTTACAAAAAAATGATCAAACTGTGAAAAACATAGCCTTGTTTTGATTTTTACTATGGCTATCATAAACACATTTTTATATTTGTACTGTCAGGAAAGAATGCAAGAATCTGATAAAACTTTTAGATAATCATGGAATTACATCGTTCATATTTACTGATGCAGTAATAAGCTGAAACATTAACCAAAACAAGATTTGACAGTGAGTTAAGTTAACAAATCATTATTCCATGACAAACTGATTTTTAATTTTGTATGATTAGGCATATTATAATACTAAATATTTTAACAGTTATATTTTTATATTGCAAATACCAAACAAGCATCAATTAACAGCTACATTTCTGAGGTCCAGCTGCTTTTATTAAAAATGATATCTAACCTGAGTGTGGTGACACACACATCTTTTTCTTCCCCCATTTTATGAAAAACAGATTCATACAATATATCCTGACTATAGTTTCCCTTCCTCCTATCCCTCTCAGTTCCTCCACATTTCCTCTCCTATTTGTATCCATTCTCTTTCTATCTTTCATTAGAAAAGAACAAACATCTAAGAGATAACAACACATGACAAATAAAATATAAAATATATAAAACAAAAATCATCACACTGAATTTGGACAGGTCAACCAACAGAAGGAAAAAAGCCCCAAGAAAAGGCACAAGAGTCAGGGTCTCACTCATTCCTACACTCAGGAGACCCATAAAAATGCTAAACTGAAAGATGTGTGTATATATATATATCTCCACATACATGCAGAGGACCTGACCCATGCCGGGTCTGTTTGCTGCTTCCGTTCATATGGTGTTAGTGCGGCCAATTTAGAGGAGCTTGTTGTCCTGGTGTCCTCGATGTCTTCTTACATTGTCTCCACCTTCTCTATTCTGAGGGGTTCCCTGATCTCTGAGCAAAGGATTTGATGGAGATATCCCATTTAGAGCCGTATGTTCCAAGGCCTCTCTTTCTCTCTCTCTCTCTCCATAATAGCTGTGGGTCTCTATAGTCCCCATCTGCTGTGGGAAAGAGCTTTTCTGACGACGGCTGAACAAGGCGCTGATCTATGATATAGTAAAATATCATTTTCATTGTTAAATTTTCTTTTTTTAAGACCAGTATTATTTGGTTTTGCTCTAGGTCTCTGGGCAACCTAGTCTCTAGTTCTTGGTTCCTGAACTAGAGGCCGTTGAGTATGAGTTCCACGTTGTGGGATGGGTCTTAGATCAGATCCGAGATTGGTTGGTTTCTCCCACAGGCTTTGTGCCACCATTACCCTAGCACAGTTTGCAGGGAGGGGATTGGGTTTCTGTCCCTCAGAAGCCCCTCGATTCTAGTTGTCTTTCCCTGCTTTCCTTCGATCTGCATTATCTCCCCTCGCCCTCCCCACCTGATCATTGTATATTTTAGATATCAGTGCTCCGTTGGATGTAGAGTTAATACACATCTTTCCCCATTTTTGTAGGCTGCTGCTTTGTCTCAATGACATGCCCTTTGTTTAGCATGTACTTTTATTCCTAGCATTTGGGAGGCAGAGGGTCAAAGGATCTCTGTGAATTTAAGGCCAGCTTGGACTTCATTGGGAGTTCTGGGCTATCCAGGGCCGCATAGTGAGACCCTGTCTAAGATAAAAATATGAAGTGATAAAATAAGACACCAGTTTTTATAAAAGTCTGAGTATTAAAGAGCTAAAAGTGATGGATCATAAGCCCTATTAAAGATTGAGAGTTCTCTGTCCATTCTGATTATACTGTGTTTTTCTTGGAACAGCCTGACACCTCTTAGCTCAATATCATTCATTCCTGGGAGACTGAGACTTTGAGAATTCAGTGTATATGTGAACAACTTTGTTCTTCAAATTCTTCTCATTAAATACCACTCAGATCTTCCATTCTCTTCCTTAAGTTTGGCTCAGGATATATTGAGGTATCTTTAAATTTAATTTAAAATTCCAGAAAACATTATGAGTTACCTTGGTGTTTGCCAGAGTCATATGCTTTCCACCTTTAAATATCTTCAAATTTTTCTTTTTTTTTAAAATATTTATTTTATTTTATTTTATGTGTATAAGTACACTGTAACTGTACAGATGGCCCTGAGTTATCATGTGTATGGCTGCTGGGAATTAATCTCAGGACCTTCTGCCAGCCTTGCTCGATCTGGCCCCGCTTGCTCCAGCGTAATTCACTGTCGCTGTCTTCTGACGCACCAGAAGACGGCGTCTGATCTCATTCTGGGTAGTTGTGAGCCACTATGTGGTTGCTGGGATCCGAACTCAGGACCTTTGGAAGAGCAGTCAGTGCTCTTACCCGCTGAGCCATCTTGCCACCCCATAGTGGCGAGAAAGTACTTCTTCTACTTTCAGAAGTAGTGGTACTTTAAAAAAAATTAAAGTGTTGCATTGCAAAGCACAAACACACACACACACACACACACACACACACACACACACACGCACGTATGCACTACAAATGTTCCAATTAGAGATTTTCTATGTGGAATTATTCTTTGGAAGGCCAGGGCAGGAGGGAGTGTGCTTTCTAAAACTTCTTGCAGGCAGTCCTTGTGGCTAATCTGGATCACCTCTGAGAATTTGCTTTTATAGTCTTCGTGGCTAAATAATACTGCATTGTACGAGTAACAGGTGGAATGAAACCATCCCAGTGATGGATGACATTTAGTTCATTTGTAAGTCTTGACTGCCTTAAAAATACTAAAGTAAATATTTGCCTCTATCAAGATCACTGTCTCCTGAAGATGGGCTTATCAGAGCAGAATCACTGAAAAGATCCATATTTTAAGGAGTCCTGATTCGTATTTTAAATCACTTACCTTCAAGGTCATAAAACTCCATACTTATAAGCTAAACACAATAAAATGACAACACTGACAGACATTTAATTTTATAGCCCTTAGTGTGTATTGGGAACTATGCTAAGAGCTTTATGCAAACTTTTTCATGTTTAATTTTATAAAAGTCTTAATATTTCCTCTTACACTTTGCTGATGAGGAAACCAAGTTTTATACTTAATTGTTGTTGTGATAAGGATCAGTGCCAGGGTAGCCAATGCCACTTCGCTCTTGCTCTTGAAAATGCTATGCATCATTATTTTACTGCATTTAACTTGTAACTAGTTAATTAGTGTGTGCTCACGCATGTGCATGCCATGTTTGTGGAGGGGGTGGATGAAGCACAGCCTTTCTCTGGTCACGGTGAGGGGGTAACTTCCTGGAGCTGGTTCTCTCTTCCGCTTTTGCATGAGTTCTGGAGATAAAAGTCAGATCGCCAAGCTTCCTCAGCCAGAGTCCCTACCCACTGATCCATCTCACTGGCCCATGCTATATATTTTTTACTTAAAAACTACAAATATTCCAGGCCAGGTCAGCCAGGGCTACACAGCTACATGTTGTTTTAAAACAAAACAAAACCAAAACAGAAATATAAAAGTTGTCAATGTACGTTTTCAGTTGTGTAACATTGTGGTTTTTGTTTTGTTTTGTTTGAGAAAATGTTTCTCTATGTAGCCCTGGATGTCTTGGGATCTCTGTGTAGACTAGGTTGGTCTCAAACTCATAGAGATCCCTCTGTCTTCTCTGCCTCCTAAACACTGGGATTAAAGGTATGTTCCACCACACCTAGCACAAACTTGTTTTTAAGTGATTTGCCTTTAATTTGAAGGGTAATTTGTTAATCTTTATTTTAAAAAATATTTTGGTCCATTTCAGATTTCTGCTAGTCTGTGGATCCCAAACTAATACCATATTGTTGTGTGTGCTTTACTGATGTCCATTTGTCAGTAGCATTTTTTAAGTTACCATGTTCTTCAAGTGTTATGTAAGGCATCATCATGAAATTCAGTTGTCTCGTTGCACGTGTAGGACTAGTCCTGTCTGGTACGCTGTTATTGACAATGTTGGCATCTTATATTAAAACAGGCTTGTTCTTTGATATCTATGAGGGTCAGATCACAGCAATTCTGGGCCACAGTGGAGCGGGCAAATCTTCCCTACTAAACATCCTCAGTGGATTATACGTTCCAACTGCAGGTAAGCGGAAAGCAATCCCTCACCAACAAGGTACTTGGTAAGAGAATGAGGGTGGGTATATATGCCTGACATTTAAAACTCTATGGCTCAATAATTATCTAAAGCTGTTTCCTAGAAACTGTAGGATTTTGAATGGACTTCCCACTTCCAAGTTTTCATAGGAATCATTTGCACCCCACTGTGTGTTATCTCAGGGAAAATCTGCAGCACAGTACTTACACTAAGAATAGTACTTGTTAGTAAAGTTGTAAGTTTAAATATTTATGATTGTATGTCACAATTTTGTTAAATGAGATCTCCAAATATAAATGAAATGAAATGTACCTTGCTGACTTTGAAATATTTTAATTTCTCCTTTTTAGGGTCAGTCACAGTCTACAATAAAAATCTCTCTGAAATGCAAGACTTGAAGGAAATCAGAAAGATGATTGGTGTTTGTCCTCAACATAATGTTCAATTTGACGCACTCACTGTGAAGGAAAACCTCACTCTCTTTGCTAAAATAAAAGGGATTCTTCCACAGAACGTAAAGCAAGAGGTAGACCATGTGGTTACCTTATCTCAGCTCCCAGTCATTAGCCATGTTCAACCATGACACAGAATCCTCTCAGCCATTTGTCCACCTCCTTATGAATGATCTTTAGGCAAAGAAATCCTATTAAAAAATACCTTCTTCAATGGGTAAGTTAATTTTAGAAAAATATGGATCATTTTGTGTTTTGGGCTTTGTATATTTATTGTACAGGTACAACAAATCATATTGGAATTGGACATGCAGAATATTCAGAACAATCTTGCCGAACATTTAAGTGAAGGACAGAAGAGAAAGCTCACCTTTGGGATTGCCGCTCTAGGAGATCCTCGAGTGAGTAAGATTTAGGCCCAGGAAGAACAGAGGTTTTAAGAGTCTCAGTAAGAGTCATGCAGGGCTTTCAGCTATCATAATGTATCAGGCCAGAACTGGCAATGCTTACGTCTACAGAGATATACTACAGTAATTTCTAGTTCTTGTTTCCCATGCTATTATGTGGAAGTAGTTTGCATGAAGGGGTCATATATTGAAAATCCTTATCCTTTATAGATTTTGCTCTTAGATGAACCCACTGTAGGACTCGATCCCTTTTCAAGGCATCGAATATGGGGTTTCCTGAAGGAACGCAGGGCAGACCACGTGATCCTCTTCAGCACTCAGTTCACGGATGAGGCGGACATCCTGGCTGGTAACTGATAACTTTATTTCAGTGTCCTGATGAAAACTTCGGGGAATTTATATGTGACCTTTATTCCTAGGGTAAGAGCCCCTGGTCTCATTACTTCAACTCCAGAGTTCTGGAGATCAGAATGCACTCCTCTCCTGGAGTTCCACACTGGCTGTACATTTGGTGGGTTGTGGCCAGTAGAGAAAACTTGTGGTGGCTGTTTTCAGTTCATTTATATGTTTACTTAAACCCCCAAATCTTTGATAGATGTTTATGTGAAAACTAGCTGCCTGTTCCTTACCATCCAAAGAATAGAATCCTACGTAACATGAAGTGATGCCTAGTTCCCTTTTAGAAAGTGTGGGAGGAAACTTAAAAAGATTAGCATTGGGAGCTCCAATTACAAAAGGTTTTTTTTTTTTTTCCCTACAGCTCAGTTTATTTTCTACGTTCTCGTACAATTCAGGACCCAAACCTGGGGCACGGTGCTACCCACTCATAGGCTGGTCTTCGTGCATCAATTAATAGAGTCTAGAGAATCTCCCCCAGACATGTCCACAGGCTAATTTGCTCTAGACAGTCCTTTACTGAGCCTCTCTTCTAGGTGGTGTCTAGTTGACAAAACCTTCACGGTTATTTTTTCGTTCTCTTCTCTTACTTTTTCCAGTCCTTTCTTTCTTTCTTTTTTTTTTTTTTTTTAATTAGGTATTTTCTTTATTTACATGTACATTTTCCCTTTCCCATTTTCCCCTCCAAAACAAACAAACAAACAAACAAA
>JADRCD010227784.1:0-22812 GCA_019843815.1 Montemys delectorum
AAAGTGGAGGATAAAAACCTGGTCTCTAGTGGGACGGTAAAACCCATGGTGTGTAGAAGGCTTCCACAGTTGTGTGTAGACCCTGGTATGTATAGAAAGCTAGGTGGACTGGTTTCTTGCTAGGTGGCACTTAAGAGGTTGTTGCAGACAATAATTTCTGTGACAATTTCTGCCAAGTGTTGTAATTAAGGGATACACATTTGGGAAAGCTCCCAGAAGCAACATAGGGGCATACTGGGAAGATCTGAAACCACTTACTGCTGTAGGGTCAGGGGAACAAAAAAAAAGGTTTAAACCCTGGGGCTCTGAAGTATAACTACTCTGTTCTGAGTACCTGGAATGATTCTCCTTCTAGGTTCTTGCTTCCCATGGTTAACAAGGTGTGAAGGATGTAGTTTCACTGCCTACCCTGTTTCACCAGAATTCAGATGATATTGTTATTCTAGTGCCTAGAGCATCTTTGTAGATGTCTACTAGTTGCTCTGTAGATTCTTCTAGCCTTATGATACTTGTTAGTAAGACTGTTTTTTCTCCAAGTTTGATAACCCCCACCAGGGACAGCCTCGGGTCTCTTCCTGCTGAGGATCCACCCACACTCACGTGATTGATTTCTATGTTACAGATGTTGCTTACTGCAATTTTAAACATTAGTTTTGTTGTTGTGCTGTGAAATATGATCCAGAAGGTGGATATAAATTACCAGCTACTGTTATAAAATGAGCAGAGCAGTAGAAAAATAGTGACTGAATGCAGACGCAGCGTGCATCTGAAACCTTACTGGCTGACTCTGAAAGGACATTTGAGTTTCATGGAGCATGGTTCAGCTAGGTGACACCAGACTTAAGGCTGTGTCACAAGTGTTGAAGCTTGTATGACCAGGAATTGTCTCTGCAAATGGCCTTCAACCTACTCATCTGAGAACTGGATCTGAGAGCTGAATAGGAGTGCAATGGGCATTAGAGACAAATTTGTAAATGAGGAACAACTGTACCAATCAGCTCTGTATGATGACTAGCTAGCAATTCTGATTGTTTCTCTGAGATTTCTACAAAGGACTAGTGGGTCCAAGAATGAGAAAGCATGGACTTAGAAATCTTGGCTCTAAGGCTTTCTCTAGTAGGCTCTTGGCCACATGTACATGCTGAATCTGTCCTTGCTGTATCTGTCTGTCTCTAGTTCTGTGAATTTGGGTATGAGGTAAATGAGACTGGAGCAGAACACTGACCATGAACATAACATATACTCAGTGAACTTAGTAAATGAGGCATCTGGTCCCTTTCTGTGCTCATGTGGTTTAAATGCCATATCTAGACATTTATCTCTATCGCTTACCTACACTCACCCCAAACAAAAAGTGCGGTTACGGCAAATCACTCTGTATAATATAGAAAGGCAACTTTGTGCTTTTATCAGGTTTACTTTGGAACTTATAAATCCCCAGAGAGTAACAATATGTTCATAGCTAATATTAGTTTATTATTGTATAATTTAGATTTAACATTCTTTTATTAAAAAACGTTACTATGAAGCACTCTTTTCCAAGTCATACAGCTACCATGACACCCTTGGCTATACCAAATTAAAAGTATCACCAAAACTCGACTTGCTGATTCTTGAGTTTTAAGTACGTTTATGTCACATATGTTGGCTGGATGTTTTTTCCAGAATGGAAAAGAATGGAAAGCTTAAACAAGGTACAAAGATCTGATCTACTTATATAAGGTATGTAAAGGTCACACACATCAAAGTTATGCTTGAGTTAATAAAATTAATAGGCCTACTCTCAATAACAATTGTAAGAACTGAGTTAAAGAGCAAAAAAAAATGTACATCTAATTAATATTTATTTAGCATTTGTCTAAACTTTTCTTTTTAAAAGCTTTTTATTGATTCTTTATGAGTTTCACATCATGCACCCCAGTTCCACTCATCTCCCTGTCCCCTCGTATCTACACTTTGGACTTGCAGCCTCTCCCAGCAGAATAAAACATACAAACAACAAATACAAACAAAGCATAGAAAGCATCTCATCGTGGAAGTTGTAGTGTGTCATGGTGTGTCCCACAGTATACCCCTTTGTCCACACATCTTCCCTTGCAAATGTTCGTTGCAATGGATCATTGGTCTAGTTTAAGATATCTGGCTTCTGTGACACACCATCAGTATTGGATTCTCATTGGGACTCCTCACAGTTATTCTGTTGTTGCCCTGTGTCATGGAGATCCTGCAGCTTTGGATCAGTAGGACTGGCCCTTCCATGCATCCCAAGCTTTCACAGATGAGAGAGATTTGGAGATGGGCCATCTCAGAACCCTGGATCTGGGCCTGGGTAGAAGCTGAGTCAGCTTGCTGGCTCTTTGTTATCCGAACCACCAGTGTGAGCTCTCCAGCACTGCTCTGAGTAAGATAGCCAACGCTGCCCTTGGGACCAGTTCACCCACACCCATGACTCCAGCTCCAGCTTCACTGTGCTGCCCAGTCAAGGCAGAGGGCCCACTCTCCTAAGTGCTGCAGCCTGGGAGTGGCTGTGCCAGCTCTCACACCCTCCAGGCTGGCTTGTCAGTGCCTTTGGACCAGCTCCACTGTGTTGCCAGGCCAGGTGTAGGGCCCCCTTTCTCAACTGCTACAGCCAGTGAAGAGGCAGGGTTAGCTGGCGCATTCTCATGCCCTGGGGGTCAGCTTTCCCAGTACCCAAGGGGGTGAGGTGGGAGAAAGAGTGTCCACCACCTCCTGTGCTCTACCCTTGGGCTGCCTCACAAATATGGAGAAACTAGTAAAAGAAGGGCAAGGAGAGCAGGGTAGGAACAACAAGGAGCCTTGACAGTACAATTCCACTTCAGGAAACACTAGTAATTCCAGCATTCAGAGAATTCCTTTTCATTTCTTTAGTTAACGCTCATCCACTATTTCTATCAGTCTTTATAAGAAAGCTTGCAAAGTAGTAGACACTGAAAATTATTCCTATAGAAAGCATAGAACTGAAAAAAATGGAACAAAAATATCATACAGTTCATAGGATTTAATTCTGAAATTTTATTTGGTTTGTGATATTTTTTTATTTTAGGTCTTATTTTAATTAGATAAATCTAAATTCTTTAGTGGTATAACAAGATGAGAAGCCAAATAATTTACATCTATTTAAGAAGTTTACAAATAAAATTTATTTGTGAATAACCTTGAAGAGTATATGCTACTTTGATACGCCATTACAAGTAGAAATAACATCTTTTTCTATTAAAGTTAATATTGATTGTCTTCAGCAAATATATTATATATTGTCAATTATTTCAAAATAAGTATAAAATAAAAAATGTTGGAGTTATTTGGCCTAAAGAAAGACCAGATGATTTAAAAAGTACATTCTATAGAATGATACCAAAGGTCGAATTAGAGAATGAAAAAGTTTAAGTTTTGGTTAAAGGAGGTAACTATGTACCAAGTATTTAGTTCATGCTTTTTTTTAATATTTAATAATTACTATTGTAACATACTTTAGCGTACATGAATGTGTGGAATTTTCATTCTAAGAAGAAAATTATGCAAGTTTTCACTTGAAAATATTGTATGTTCTGTGTACATTGTATATATTTTATAACCAATAAGAAGATAGATAGATAGATAGATAGATAGATAGATAGATAGATAGATAGAGGTATGGATGATGAAATTACTCTGTACCTTAGTAGAATATGTATAAACTCACACACATATAAACAATTTTGGTTATTTTAGCATTCATTTCATTCTAAGTACACTGATTCTGGAAGTACATTATACGGTCACCTTAAAGACATGCTATGTGCTTGGGGTTTTATACATGTTATTGTCTTTCTAAGAGTGTGGAAGTATAGCCTGTAACAATGAACGCATTCATGTTTGGATTTCTCTCCTCTTGATTTACCAATCAAGGTCATCACAGGGGCCAACTGGTATTCTGAGCCTTACTTTTTGTTTTATGATAAGCACATAGAATAGTGAATAAAAGGTAGCATATGCTAAAAAGTAACTTCTCATAAAAGGAGTATTGTTAATACTGTAAGTGAGTTTTTACCACAACTAGTTAGATTTGCATTACTATAATAATTACATGGAAGAATTTTTTTTGAGAGAAAGTTTCTTTGTGTAACATCCTTGGAAGTCCTGAAACTCACTTTGTAGACCAGAATTACCTTGAACTCACAGAGATACACCTGCCTTTGCCTCTCTAGTGCTGGGCTTAAAGGTATGTGCCACTACACCTCAATTGCAAAACATTATTAATGAGATGATTTTTGTTTTGGTTTGGTCATAGAAATAGAACAGATTTCACAAATTCATTACAGTATGTAAGCCCATTTTATGTAACATATTCCTTTCAGAAAGGTGATGTGTGAGTGTGTATATGTGTTCAATTCAAAATTAAAAACATATTTATCACTCTCCAATAGCAACGATGCTACAATGTCACATGCTCAGAATATTATTGTAAATTTAAATGTGAAGTGTAGTTATCCCAGGTGTGAAAAGAATTTCTCTTCATATGAGGGCACATGAATACACATGATATTTATCATTACTGACATGGTTCCTATAAAACCTTCATTCCTATAAAGCTGAGTCCAAGTTTTTCCAGGATAAGTAACTATATTCATACATTTTAAATATAATTCCATGATTTTTTTACCCCTTTATGTAACAGCAATACCAACCATTTTAATGCTTTAATTAAATTTATTTTGAAACTTTTGGGGGTGAAAACATCAAAATAAGAATGTCAGGCAGATGTTTACAACATTTGATTTTTCTTTTTTTTTAATTAGATATTTTCTTTATTTACAATCTCTCCTTTCCCAGTTTCCCCTCCAAAAAATAAAATAAAATAAAATAAAATAAAAAAAACAAAAACTGAAACAAACCCCTGTTCCCTCCCCCTCCCCCTGCTAAATACCCCACCCCCTGCTGCTTACTGGCCCTGGCATGCCCCTACACTGGGGCATAGAACCTTCACAGGGACTAGGGCCTCTTCTCCCATTGATGACCGACTTGGCCATACTCTAATATACATATGCTGCTGGAGCCATTAGTCCCACCATGTGTACTCTTTGGTTAGTGGTTTAGTCCCTGGGAGCTCTGAGGGTACTAGTTAGTTCATATTATTCTTCGACTTAAGGGGCTGTAAACCCTTCAGCTCCTTGGGTCCTTTCTCCAGCTCCTTCATTGGGGACCCTGTGCTCACTCCAAAGAATGGCTGTGAGCCTCTACTTCTGTATTAGTCGGGTAATATCAGAGCTTCTAAGGAGACAGCTATATCAGGCTCCTGTCATCCAGCACTTGCTGGCATCCACATTAGTATCTGGATTTGATGACTGAATATGGGAAGGATTCTCAGGTGGAGCAGTCTCTAAATTGTCCTTCCTTTAGTCTCTGCCCCATATTTAGTCTCTACAACTCCTTCCATGGGTATTTTGTTCCTCCTTTTAAGAAGGAAAGAAGTATCCACATTTTAGTCTTCCTTCTTCAGTTTCTTGTGGTTTGTGGTCTGTACTCTGTGTATTCTGATCTTCTGGGCTAATATCCACTTATCAGAGAATGCATACCACGTGTGATCTTTTGTGACTGGGTTACCTCACTCAGGATGATATTCTCCAGATCCATCCATTTCCCCAAGAATTTCATAAATTCATTGTTTTTAATACCTGAGTAGTACTCCATTGTGTAGATGTAACACAGTTTCTGTATCCATTCCTCTGCTGAGGGATATCTGGGTTGTTTCCAGTTTCTGGCTATTATAAATAAGGCTGCTATGAACATAGTGGAGCATGTGTCCTTATTACATGTTGGAGCATCTTCTGGGTATATGCCCAGGAGTGGTATAGCTGGCTACTCTGGTAATACTATGTCCAATTTCTGGAGGAAGTGCCAAACTGATTTGCAGAGTGGTTGTACAAGCTTGCATTCCAACCCTCAATGAACAAGAGTACCTCTTTCTCCACAACCTCGCCAGAATTTGTTGTCACCTGAGTTTTTTATCCTAGTCATTTTGACTGATGTGAAGTGGAATCTCAGGATTGTTTTGACATGTATTTCCCTAATGACTAAGGATGTTGAACATTTCTTTAGATGCTTCTCAGCCATTCGGTATTTATCAGTTGAGAATTCTTTGTTTAGCTCTGTACCCCATTTTTAATAGGGTTATTTGGTTCTCTGGAGTCTAACTTCTTGAGTTCTTTGTATATATTGGATATTGACCCTCTATCAGATATAGGATTGGTAAAGATCTTTTCTAAATTTGTTGGTTGCCATTTTGTCCTATTGACAATGTCTTTTGCCTTTACAGAAACTTTGCAACTTTATGAGGTCCCATTTGTCAATTCTTGATCTTGGAGCATAAGCTATTGGCATTCTGTTCAGGAAAATATCTCTTGTGCCTATGTGCTCCAGGCTCTTCCCTAATTTCTTTTTCTATTAGTTTCAGTGTATCTGGTTTTATGTGGAGGTCCTTGATCCATTTGGACCTGAGCTTTGTACAAGGACATAGGAATGGATCCATTTGCCTTCTTCTATATGCTAACGGCCAGTTGAGTCAGCACCATTTGTTGACAATGTTGTCTTTTTTCCACTGGATGGTTTTAGCTCATTTGTCAAAGATCAAGTGGTTATAAGTTTGTGGGTTCATTTCTGGGTCTTCAATTCTATTCCATTGATCTACCTGCCTGTCACTGTACCAATACCATGCAGTTTTTATCACAATTGCTCTGTAGTACAGCTTAAGGTCCGAGATGGTGATTCCACCAGAGGTTCCTTTAATGTTGAGAATAGTTTTGGCTATTCTAGGCTTTTTCTTATTCCAGATGAATTTGCAAATTGCTCTTTCTAAGTCTGCAAAGAATTGAGTTGGAATTTTGATGAGGATTGCATTGAATCTGTAGATTGCTTTCAGCAAGATGGGCATTTTTATTATATTAATCCTGCCAATCCATGAGCATGGGAGATCTTTCCATCTTCTGAGATCTTCTTCAATTTCTTTCTTCAGAGACTTGAATTTTTTGGCAAATAGATCTTTTACTTGCTTAGTTAGAGTCACACCAAGGTATTTTATATTATTTGTGACTATTGTGAAGGGTGTTGTTTCCCTAATTTCTTTCTCTGCTTGTTTATCCTTTGTGTAGAGGAAGGCCACTGATTTGCTTGAGTTAATTTATATCCAGCTACTTTGCTGAAGTTGTTTACCAGGTTTAGGAGCTCTTTGGTTGAATTTGGGGGTCACTTAAGTATACTATGATATCATCAGCAAATGGTGATAATTTGACTTCTTTCTTTCCAATTTGTATCCTTTTGATCTCCTTTTGTTGTCTAATTGCTCTGGCTAGGACTTCAAGTACAATATTGAATAGGTAGAGAGAGAGAGTGGGCAACTTTGTCTAGTCCCTGATTTTAGTGGGATTGCTTCAAATTTCTCTCCATTTAGTTTGAGGTTGGCTACTAGTTTACTGTATATTGCTTTTACTGTGTTTAAGTATGGGCCTTGGATTCTTGATCTTTCCAAGACTTTGTATCAGGAAGTGATTTTGTCAAATGTTTTCTCAGCATGTAATGAGATGATCATATGGTTTTTTCTTTGAGTTTGTATATATAGTGAATTATGTTATGTATTTCCAAATATTGAACCATCCCTGCATCCCTGGGATGAAGCCTATTTGGTTATGATGGATGATCGTTCTTGGATTCGGGTTGCAAGAATTTTATTGAGTATTTTTGCATCAATATTCATAAGGGAAATTGGTCTGAAGTTTTCTTTCTTTGTTAGGTCATTGTGTGTTTTAGGTATAAGAGTATTTGTGGCTTCATAAAACTAATTGGGAAGAGTATCTTCTGTTTCTATTTTGTGGAATAGTTTGAAAAGTATTGGTATTAGATCTTTTTAGAAGGTCTGATAAAACTCTGGTCCTGGATTTTTTTTTTTTGGTTAGGAGACTATTAATGACTGTTTCTATTTCATTAGTAGATATGGGACTATTTAGATCGTTGATCTGATCTTGATTTAACTTTGGTACCTGGTATCTTTCTAGAAAAGTGTCCATATCATCCAGGTTTTTCTGTTTTGTTGAGTATAGGCTTTTGTAGTAGGCTCTCATGATTTATTGGATTTCCTCAGTGTCTGTTATTATGTCTCCTTTTTCATTTCTGATCTTGTTAATTGGGATAATGTCTCTGTGCCCTCTGGTTAGTTGGTCTAAGGATTTATCTATTTTGATTTTTCTCAGAGAACCAGCTCCTGGTTTGGTTGATTCTTTGTATAGTTCTTTTTGTTTCTATTTGGTTGATTTTATCCCTGAGTTTGATTATTTCCTGCCTTGGACTCCTCTTGGGTGAATTTGCTTCTTTTTGTTCTAGAGCTTTCAGATGTGCTGTCAAATTGCTGGTGTATGCTCTCTCCAATTTCTTTTTTGTAGGCACTTAAAGCTAAGAGTTTTCCTCTTAGGACTGCTTTCATTGTGTCCCATAGGTTTGGGTATGTTGTGGCTTCATTTTCATTAAACTCTAGAAAATCTTTTATTTCTTTCTTTATTTCTTCCTTGACCAAGTTGTCATTGTATAGAGTATTGTTGAGCTTCCATGTGTGTGTGGGCATTCTATTGTTTATGCTGTTATTGAAGAGCAGCCTTAGTCCATGGTGATCTGATAGGATGCAAGGAATTATTTCAATCTTCTTGTATCTGTTAGGCCTGATCTGTGACCAATTATATGGTCAATTTTGGAGAAGGTACCATGAGGTGCTGAGAAGAAGGTATATCCTTTTGTTTTAAGATAAAAATTTCTACAGATATCTGTTAAATCTATCTGTTTCATAGCTTCTGTTAGTCTCACTGTGTCTTTAATTTCTATTTCCATGATCTGTCCATTGCAGAGAGTAGGGTGTTGAAATCTCCCACTATTATTATGTGCGGCACAGTGTGTGCTTTAAGTTTTAGTAAAGTTTCCTGTATGAATGTAGATGCCCTTGCATTTGGAACATAGAGGTTCAGAATTGAGGGTTCATTTTGGTAGATCATTCCTTTGATGAATATGAAATATCCCTCCTTATCTTTTTTGATCACTTTAGGGTGAAAGTCGAATTTATTTGGTATTAGAATGGCTACTCTAGCTTTTTTCTTGGGACCATTGGCTTGGAAAATTGTTTTCCAGTGGTTTATTCTGAGGTAGTGTCTGTCATTGTCACTGAGGTGGGTTTCCTGTAGGCAAAAAAATGTTGTGTCCTGTTTACATACCCAGTATGATAGTTTATGTCTTTTTACTTGGGAATTGAGTCCATTGATATTAATAGATATTAAGGAAAGGTAATTGTTGCTTCCTGTTATTTTTGTTAGAGTTGGAATTCTGTTCATGTGGCTAACTTCTTTTAGTTTTTTTGGAAGATTACTTTTTTGCTTTTTCTAGGATGTAGTTTCCCTCCATGTGTTGAAGTTTTCCATTTATTATGCTTTGAATGGTTGGATTTGTGGAAATATATTGTGTGAATTTGGTTTTGTCATGGAATACTTTGGTTTCTCCATCTATGGTAATAGAGTGTTTTGCTGGGTATAGTATCCTGGGCTGGCATTTGTGTTCTCTTAGGGTCTGTATGACATCAACCCAGGATCTTCTGGCTTTCACAGTCTCTGGCAAGAAGTCTGGTGTAATTCTGATAGGCCTGCCTTTATATGCTACTTGACCTTTTTCCCTTACTGCATTTAATATTCTTTCTTTGTTTTGTGCATTTGATGTTTTGACTACTATTTGGTGGGAGGAATTTCTTTTCTGGTCCAGTCTATTTGGATTTCTATAGGCTTCTTGTATGTTCTTGGGCATCTCTTTCTTTATGTTAGGAAAATTTTCTTCTATAATTTTGTTGAAGATATTTACTTGCCTTTTTAAGTTGAAGTTCTTCACACTTTTCGATACCTATTATCCTTAGGTTTGTTCTTCTCATTGTGTCCTGGATTTTGTGGATGTTTTGGGTTAGGAACTTTTTGCATTTTGTGTTTTCTTTGACTGTTGTGTCAATGTTTTCTATGGTATCTTCTGTATCTGAGATTCTCTCTTCTATCTCTTATATTCTGTTGGTGATGCTTGCATCTATGGTTCCTGACTTCTTTCTTAGAATTTCTATTTCCAGAGTTGCCTCTCTTTGTGATTTCTTAACTGTTTCTACTTCTATTTTTAGGTCCTGGATGGTTATGTTCAATTCCTTCACCTGTTTGATTGTGCTTTCCTGTAATTCTTTAAGAGATTTTTCTGTTTCTTCTTTAACGGCTTCTACTTGTTTTCTGGTGTTCTCCTGTATTTCTTTAAGGAAGTTATTCATGCTCTTCTTAAATTCCTCTATCACCATCAGGAGATATGATTTTAGATCCAAATCTTGCTTTTCTGGTGTTTTGGGATACCCAGGACTTACTGTGGTGGGAGCACTAGGTTCTGAGGAAGCCAAGTAGTCTTGGTTTCTGTTTGCAAGATTCTTGTGTTTGCCTTTCACCATCTGTTGATCTCTGGTGTTAGATGTTCTTGCTGTCTCTGGCTGGAGCTTGTTCCTCTTGTGGGTCTGTAATCCTGTGTCAGCACTTCTGGGAGATCAGCTCTCCTCTGGTAAGCCCCTTGTGCAGTGGGCTGTGGATCAGTTGTCCCTCCTCAGTCCTGGGGTCAGAACAAATCCTGGAGACAGGCTTTCTACTTGTGGGGGTAGGAGCAGAGAGGGCTCTCGATCTTCAGTCCCTCCTAGGTGAAGAGGGATGTAGAAAGGATCCTGCACTGGCTTCCCTATCACTTCTGAGACCTGTGTCTCCTGGTTGGTCCTGCCTGAGTCCCTGGGTTGGAGCACTCCCCAAAGGCAAGCTCTCAGCTTGCTGAGATGGGGCAGAGAGGGCTGTGGATCTGCAGTCCCTCCTAGGTGAAGAGGGAGGTAGAAAGGATACTGTGTTGGCTTCTCTGTCACTTCTGAGGCCTGTGCCTCTTAAGATCTGATTTTTCAATTCTGATTTTAACACTGAACCAGGACCCAGTAACTCAAACTAGAGTTATCTTTGGCTTATTTTGCTATTTTTAATTTCTTTTTTGTTTTTGAAGATTTCATACAATATATAATGAAATATAATCAAGTGTACACTAATTTTTCTCTTCCAACTTCCTCCACACCCTCCCAAGAAGTATCCTTCCCAATTTCATCTCTTTGTGATTTAGATAAGTCATGGAGTCTAGTTAATACTGTCAATATGAGCATGGATGTAGGACCATTGAGTGCAGCATGGTCCAATATAATAGTTCTATAAATAGCTACATGTTCAAAAAATATTCTCCCCCTCCCTGCAGATATTGGCTGCCAGTAACTCCTCAAGTAATGGGAAGAACTTTGAGATCATCTACCCATCTATCCCAGAACTTTTGTTGGCTTGAACATGTGTAAGTAACCACAGCGGCTATAAATTCATGAGAGCTATAACCATGCCCTGTCCAGAAGACAGCATGTCATAGCATCCTTCACTGTTCTCCAGTGCCTGTACTCCCCCTTCCTCTTTTTCCATGATGTTCCTTGGACCTTGAGGAGAGAGGAGATGCTAATTCACATGTCCTTTTCAAAGCTAAGTACATAGTTTCTTATTCTCATCACCTTGACCAGTTATGCTTCTCTTCACTGAGTGCTACACACTTCACAAAGAAACTTCTCTGACCAAAGTTGAGAATATCCTTGGTATAGATATTAATATTCATAAGGTATAGTAGTTGGTTTTATGCCAACTTGCTATAATTTAGAAACACCTGATCAGGAAACATTACTGAAGAATTGCCTTCACTACCATAATATGGAAAGATCCACCCCAAATGTGAGGTGTGGCTTCTGGTAGCAGCCCAGTAGCTATCTTGACCTTCCATCTTGCCACAGAGGTATATTTTCCCTCTTGTTATATCACCTCTTGTGGTGATAGCTTCATTCATATTAGAACCAGTGTTTCTAGATTTCCAATTCAATTGAGAACTAGTGATTTTCCAGGAATCCTTCAGGACTTCTGGGCCAGATTGGAACTGTTGGGCCACTCAGCCTAATGGACAAAGCAGCTATTGGATTCTTTCAGGTGTGAGACAGCTGTTGTTACTATTTTGACCATATTATGTTACCTGATTCAATAGATTAGCATTTACCAGCATAGTGCAGTCTTGCTGTGAGAGATCTGACCATGTTTTGAGTAAGATTGTAGAAGGACTTTGCAACTTTGGCCTAGAAAAGCCATTGAGTGGCCTATTCAGTAGGAGCTTGGAAGATAAGAATGTTGAGAGCAGTGCAGATGATGCAGGCCTGGTAAGTGACTCTTTTGAAGTAAACAAAGATTCTACCAGTCTTTTTAATTATGAATCTGTGGTTCTGGTTAGTTTTGGCTGAAGAATCAGCTGTGATCAACAAGGAACAAAAATTGCTAAAACAAAACCTTTGCTTTGATTGGATACCTGATACTGGTTAGCTGGAGCTGAGAATTTAGTGGTGATTAAGAAAAGCCCAGCATAGTTGAGATGCAATTTTGTGTGAAGTGTTTTCTGAAATCAGTACACAGAAGCTGCGTTCCAAAGACAAGCAAGGTTGTACCTTATGCTGACATCTGAACTTGGTAATTTATGAGTCACCAAGGTGGTACTGGTTTTAAAGGCATGAAGGGGTCATAGAGAACAGCTGAGGCTTGCCACCATGAGAGGCCAGGAGAGGCTATTGATGATGGTACAGCCAGAGTAGAGTGGAAGCTCTGGGATTACAGGGGTCATGGGGGAAAAGTTGAGTCTTTGTACCATAAAGAAAGGCCTAGAAAGGCTTGGTAAAAGTGTAGTAGCCCACCAGCAGTAGAAGACCCCAGCATTTTGGAAATGCCAGTCCATGGAATGACTACCAAGAACAGCAGCAGTGGTGGAATGGAGCCTGCCCAACCTTAGAAAACAAGTTGTGTGTGCTGCAGAGGGTGGAGCCAACGAAATGACCCAAGACCTTTGGAGGAGCCCATAAGATCTTGTGTGAATCCCAGACACTGGATGTTCAGTTATTTATAGTGTTGAGAGTTTTGTTTTGTTAAGATTGGGACTGTGCCTTGGTTCTTCCTGTTAAAGTGAGAAGGTATTTAATTTTGATTTTTACAGGAGCACACAGCTGAAAGACTTTGAACTTTTAAAAGAGTTTTTCAGTCCTTAGAGAGATTAAATATTTTAAAGAGACTGGAACTTGAATGTGTTTATAAATACTGGTGGACTTTTTAAATGCTATTTATGTTTTTAATATAAGATCTACAAGAAAAATAAGAAAGGAAAGGTTGTGGCTTAATAGTTACGTGTTTGTCAAGTTGGTAAGTGATCAGTTGTGCTGGCTAGTCTTATATCAACTTGACATACAAACTATCAATATCTGAAAGGAGAGGCTCTCAATTGAGAAAATGTCTCCATTAGATCCAGCTGTAAGGCATTTTCTTAATTAGTGATTGATGGTGGAGGATTCAGGCCATTGTGAGTAGTACCTTACCTGAGCAGGTAAACCTTGGTTTTATAAGAAAACATGATAAACAATCAATGGGGAGCAAACCAATATGAAGCTCCCTTCCATGGACTCTGCATCAGCTCTTATCTTCAGGTTTCTGCCCTGTGTAAGTTCGTGTTCTGATTTCCTTCAGTGATGAACAGTGAAAGCCAAGTAAATCTTTTTTCCCCAACTTGCTCTTTGGTCATGGTGTTTCATCACAGCAATAGAGATCCTGACTAAGACACACACACACACACACACACACACACACACACACACACACACACTGTTCATCAGATTATTCCTCTAGAGACCCTAGGCAATTTGAGAGCATAACCAATTTCAGATTCTATCCTAGGGCTTATGACTTTACTAGCTATGAGTTCTTCGGTAGGGTTATAGTACCAGGCATAAAATTCCCTACTGTAGAGTAGGACTCAAATCCAATCAGAATGCAGTTAGCTACTCCATAAGAGTAGGCTTTCACTATTGGCGATATCTTGCCTGACTGCGTAGTGCAATGTACAGGGTCTAGGATTGGGTAAGACTGTTGGTGTTATTTCTTCTCCATCAGCCTACTTAGTATCTTCTATAACTATTAAAGATAAACAGTGGGGAAAATATATTCTAGTTAGTTTGAGCTTGATTTTTCTATGTTGTGTAGCCAAATTGTGTTACCTTCCCCAGTGAAGTTCTTAACCAGGTAGTTACGACATGCAACCATGATCAACAGCAATAGCTCGTCCTGTTTTGGAGACCTCTGGGAACTCTTGGCCAACATTTCAATAAGCAAGTTTCCCATTGTAATGATAATTTACCAATATTTGAATTTAATAAACTATGTCTTTTGGATGTAATATTGCTCACCCCCCCACACACACATATAACTTGTATTTGAAATTTGTTTACCAACAAATCGATAAGGCTTTTTCATAGATCTTCAGTTAATCACCCAAACGCTATTCCCTCTTCTTCCTCATCCTCCCACTCATTCCAGTTGTATTACTTACTTTTATATTGCTGTGCTAAGACACCACAAGCAAGGGGATTTATATAGGGGGAGGTTTATTTGGGTTCTTATGGTTTCAGAGAAATAACAGTCTATCATTATTACTGTGTAGAAGCATAGCAGCAGGCTGGCACGGTGACTGAAAATGTAAGCTGAGCATATACACTTTATATTACAAGCATGATGTCTTTGTTTTTAATAGCTAAATAGCATTCCATTGTATAGGTATACTGAATTTTCTTTATCTATTCTTCAATTGGAGGACATCTAGGTTGTTTTCAGTTTCTGGCTATTACAAATACAACTACTATGAACAAAGTTGAGAAAGTGACTTTGTGGAATGGTGGAGCATCTTTTGAGTATATGCTCAGGAGTGGTATATCTGGGTCTTGAGTTAGAACTATTCCCAGTTTTTTGATTTTCAAAGTGTTTGTACAAGTGTGCCCTCCCATCAGCAAAGAAGGAGTGTTCCCCTTGTTCCACATGCTTACTAGCATATACTATCTTTTGAGATTTGGTCTTAGCCATTCTGATGAGGGTAAGATAGAACGTCAGAGTTGTTTTGATTTGCATTTTTTAGTTGACTAAGGACGTTTAACATTTATTTAAGTGATTCTTGGCCACTGGAGATTCATCTGTTGAAAATTCTCTGTTTAGCTCTGTACCTCATTTTTTAATTGGGTTATTTGGGTTGTTGGTGGATAAGAACTCCACAAGATGACTAACAGAATCAACTAACCTGGATCCTTGGGGCTCTCAGAGTCTGAACCACCAGCCAAAGAACATACATGGGCTGGACCTAAGCCCCTGCATATGTGTAGCAAATGTACAGCTTTGTCTTCATGTGGGTTCCAAACAACTGCAGCTGGGGTTATCCCAAAAGCTGTTGCCTATATGTGGGATATGTTCTTCTACTTAGGCTGCCTTCAAGCTTCATTATGAAAGGAAGCACTTAGTCTCATAAAGACTTGAAATGCCAGGGTGGGGAGATACCAAGGGGACCCCACCCACGTAGAAGAGAAGGAAAGGGAGGATAGGGAAGGACTGTGGAAGAAAGTGACCAGGAGAGGGCCAATGAGCAGGATGTAAAGTGAATAAGTAAAAAAAATAAATTTAAATTTAAAAAATTAAAAACATGAAGCAGAGAAAGTCAACTTGAAACAGTGCAAGTCTTGAAACTCTCAAAGTCCACTGCCAGCGACATATTTCCTCCCACAAGACAACATCTAACACCACCAACTGGAGGCCAAGTATTCAAATGCCCAAGACTGTGGAGGATACCTAACTCAACCTGCTTTGCCTATTGTACCTTTGGTCTTTCTTTTTTTATTTCACATGTATTCTTCTATTTGTCCAGTTATTTTTAAGTCAATTTCTGAAATAGTGGACTTTCGTATAGTTTTTCATATGCTCATCCTTTTAAACATCTTTTTTTTCAGTATATATTTCCATGCAAATCAGAATATTAATTTTTTTCTTTTATTAAGTGTAAATTCCTTTTTCAAATAATATAATCCAAATATAATTTTCCTTTCTCCTACTCCTCCCAGTCCCTTCCCACCCCTTTCTCCTTCCAGATCCACTCTCTTTCTCCCTCTTTAGAAAAGAACAGGCTTCTAAGAGACAATAAGACAGTAAGATAAAACAAAAACCATTCTATCAAAGTTGGACAAAACTAGGCAATGAAAAAATAACAGAGCCCCAAGAGAAGGCACAAGAATCAGAGATCCACTCATCTACACACTCAGGAGGTCTATAAATAAATGTACTAAAGTGAAAGGTATAGTATATATGCCGAGAACATGATACAGACCCCAGTAGGTCCTGTGATGGCTGCATCAGTTTCTATGAATCCATATGAGCTTTTCTCAGTGGTTCCAGAGGGCCTTGTTCTTCTAGTGTCTTCTGTCTTCTCTGTCTCTTCCACTCCTGTCCTCCTCTTCAAGTTCCCTGAGCTATGAGTGGGGATTTGATGGAGACATCTCCTTTACAGGTGTGAGGTGTGTGTTCCAAGGTCTGTCTGTCTGTCTGTCTGTCTGTCTTTCTCTCTCTCTTTCTCTCTCTCTCTCTTTGTGTATATGTGTGTCTGTCTGTCTGTCTGTCTGTCTGTCTGTCTCTTTCTCTCTATCTCTCTCTGTCTCTATCTCTCTGTCTCTCTGTGTGTCACTCTCTCTGTGTCTGTCTCTATGTCTGTCTCTGTCTCTCTCTGTCTCTTTCTCTCTCCCTCTCTCTCTGCATATTGTCTGACTGTGAATCCATATATTTGTTCATATCTGCTGCAGGAGGAAGCCATTTTGAAGATGGTTAAATAGATTACTGTTATATGAATATAGCAGAATATCATTAGGTGTCATTTTATTGTTACTTTTTTTTTTAAATTTAGTATTGAGTTTAAGTAGTATTTTTTAAGTACTATTTGGTCTAACCCTAGGTCTCTGGCTTATCTAGTCTTTTGTTTTTGGTCACCCAAGCAGTGTCATATATGGGTTCCACCTCATGAAGTGGGACTTAAGTCAAGTCAGACACTGGGTTGTCTCTCACACAGATTTATGCCACTATTGCCCTACCATATTTTGCAGGCAAGGACAGATTGTAGATCAAAGATTTTGTGTTTGGATTGGTGTTTACATTTCTGTTTGGTAGCCTGAAGAATACCCTTCAAAAATGCTAGAACATTGGGGTGAAAGTTCCACATAGACACCAGCTCAACATTTCCATGTTCAATGAATTGTGTGAGTGATGTCTTCAGCACTGGGATTTTCTGTCAATTTGTGGAAAGCAACCTTGACAACAGCCTAAGTTGTTGGGGGATTTACATGGGACCCTTTCAGGCAACAACTCAATTGGATGAAACACAAGCTCAGCACTATAAGCTTCATCTAGTGACAGGAGATGGCCAGCTGGAGTTCCACCTCCCTCATTATTTGGAGATGTCATTAAGATCACCTTCATAAGGTTCTATGCCCCAGTATAGGGGAATACCAGGGCCAGTAAGCAGGAGGGGGTGAGGTGGCGAGCAGGGGAAGGGGGGAGGGAGTAGGAGTTTGTTTTAGTATTCTCTTTTCTTTTCTTTCTTTCTTTCTTTCTTTCTCTCTCTCTCTCTCTCTCTCTCTCTCTCTCTCTCTCTCTCTCTTTCTTTCTTTCTTTCTTTCTTTCTGGAGGGGAACCTGGGAAAGGAGATATTGTAAATAAAGAAAACATCTAATAAAAAAAAGATCACCTTCATAAATTATAGGAAGTTTTCACTGCACTATATTTTCATAAGTCCTTCAAGTACCCCTTAATTCTAGTGATCTCTCTCCTTATTTCTTCTCTCAATATGATCTAGTTCCTGATTCTCCAGTTTTCCTCCCCTGAGTTCCAGTCTACCCATAAAATGTGTTCTATTTCTGCCTCCCAGGGAGATTCATGTGCTCTACTCCAACCCCTCCCACCTCCCAGATTCTCCTCTATGTCTTAACTCTCTGTGTCTATGGATTGTAGCTTGGTTATTATTTATTTAACAGCTGATGTTCAGATTAAGTAAATACACATCATATTCATCTTCCTGGGTCTGGATTATCTTACTCAGTATGATTTCTTTCCACTTCTATCCATTTGCCTGTAAATTTCATGGTGTCATTTTTTTTAAGGAGCAGGATAATACTCTATTGTGTAAATGTACCCTGTTATCTTTATTCATTCTTCTCTTGAGGGATATCTAGGTTGTTTTATTTTCTGGCTATTATGAACAGAGCATCAGTGAACATGGCTGACCAAGTGTCCCAGTGGTAAGATGAAGCATTTTTTTTTTTTTGGGTATATGCCCAAGAGGGATATAGCCTGATCTTAAGGTAGATCAATACCCAACTTTCTGAGGAACCACTATATTGATTTCAATAATGGTTGTATGAGTTTACACTCCCACCAGCAACAGATTAGTGTTCCCCTGCTCCACATCCTTACCATCACAAGTTGCCCTCTGTATTATTGGTCTTATTCATTCTGACAGGTGTAAGATGGAATCACAAAGTAGTTTTGATCTGCATTTCCCTGATGACTAAAGCTGGTGAACATTTCTTTATGTGCTGCTTGGCCATTGTGTTTTCTCTATTGAATTCTCTGCTTAGATCTGTATCCCATTTTTTTCTTTTTATTTTATTGGATTTTTTTTTTTTTTATTTTTCAAATGTTCCCCTTTCTTGGTCCCCCCCCCCGTGAAGATCCCTATCACATCACCCCTCCCCCTGCTTCTATGAAGGTGTTCCCTCCCACCCACCCACCTAGTTCTGCCTCCCTGCTCTGGTATCCTCCTACACTGGGGCATCGAGCCTTCACAGGACCAAGGGCCTCTCCTCCCATTGATGTCCAATAAGGCCATCCTCTGCTACATATGTGGCTGGAGCCATGAGTCCCTCCATGTGTACTCTTTGGTTGGTAGTGTAGTGCCTGGGAGCTCTGGGAGCTCTGGTTGGTTTTTATTGTTCTTCCTATGGGGTTGCAAACCCCTTCTGTCCTTTCTCTAATTCCTCCAGTGGGGAGTCCAATGGTTGGCTGTGAGCACCCACCTCTATTTGTCAGGCTCTGGCAGACCCTCTCAGAAGACAGCTATTTTAGGCTCCTGTCAGCATGCACTTCTTGGCATCCACAATAGTGTCTGGGTTTGGTGACTGTATATGGAATAGATCCCCATGTGGGGCAGTCTCTGGATGGCCTTTCCTTGAGTTCCTGTCTATACTTTGTCTCTGTATTTCCTCCTGTGAGCATTTTGTTCCCTCTTCTAAGAAGGTCCAAAGCATCTATTCTTTGGTCTTCCTTCTTCTTGAGTTTCATATGGTCTGTGAATTGTATCTTGGGTATTCTGAGCATTTTGGCTAATATTCACTTGTCAGTGAGTCTATACCATGTGTGTCCTTTTGTGATTGGGTTACCTCACTCAGGATGATATTTTCTAGTTCTGTCCATTTGCCTAAGAATTTCATGAAGTCATTATTTTTTTAAAACAGAGTAGTACTCCATTGTGTAAATATATCACATTTTCCTTAGCCATTCCTCTGTTGAGGGTCATCTGGGTTCTTTCCAGCTTCTGTTATGCTATTTATTTTTTATTATCAAGTTTCTTGTCTTTTTAGGTACATGTGCTTGAAATATCTTTTCAACCCTTTACTCCAAGGTTATGTCAATTTTTGATGTTGCCATATGTTTCTGGGATGCAGCAAAAGGATGGGTTTTGGTTTTGCATCCCTTCTGTTACTTTCTTTTTTTCTAGGGAATTGGGAGTCATGATATATTGAGATATCAATAACTGATGATTGCTGATACCTGTTAGTGTGTGTGTGTGTGTGTGTGTGTGTGTGTGTGTGTATACCTCCTTTCCTTTGATTTTGATGATCTGAGTTTATTTTTCACTATGTTTTCATGGTTATCCTCTTTAGGTCAGAGTTTTCCTTCTAGGGCTCAATTTGTAGATAAATTTTACTCAGATTTGATTTTATCATGGAATATCTTATTTTCTCCCTCTTGGTGATTGAGAGTTTTGTTGAGTAGTCTTGCCTGGCATCTGTGGTCTCTTTGAGTCTGCAGGACATCTGTCCAGGACCTTCTGGCTTTTAGAATCTCCATTGGGAAGTCGAATATAATTCTGGTAGCTCTGTCTTTATATGTTACTTGGTCTTATTCCCTGGCAATTTTTAATATTCTTTCTTTGTTATAGATATTTAGTGATTTGATTATTATGTGATGAGGGGATTGTCTTCTGGTGCAGCATGTTTGGTGTTCTGTATACTTCTTATACCTTTACAAGCAGTTGCATTTTCAAGTTAAGAAATTTTTTCTATGTTCTTGTTGAAAATGTTCTCTGGACCTTGTCTGGGTTTATCCTCCTTCCTCTATTCTTTTTACTATACTTATTATATATTATAACATCTTATTAATCTTAGATTTGGTCTTTTTATAGTCTCACATTTTTCTGGATGTTTTATGTAAGAAACGTGTGTATTTAATATTTATATTGACAGATGTATCCATTTTTATCAGCTCTTCAACATCTGAGATGATTTCTTCTGTTTTGCATTCTTTTAGTGAAGTTTGCCTCTATAGTTTCTGTTTGAATTCCCCATTCTTTTTTATTTTCAGAATTTCTTCAGTTTGGGTTTTCTTCATTAGATCTAGCTCCATCTTCATTACTTGAGTGGTTTTATTCATCTACTTACACTTTATTTATGTTTTCCTGGATTCTTTAACAGATTTATTTACTCTTTAGGGAAATCTTCATATAGGCTGTTTTCAAGTCTTTTTCTAGGGCTTCACCTATGTTAGTGTGTGCTCTGGTAGGGTTGCTGGACTCTGGTAAAGACATGCCATCCTAATTGTTGTTGACTGTGTTTCTATGCTGATATCTGTGCATCTGGAATTATGTCACACAAATTAAGTGATACGTGAGGAGAGAACGCACAATTTAAAACATTAAAATTTCTTCTGCTAAGTCAAAGAATGTTCCTGTCAGGGAAAGAAGTAGGTTGTCAGCAGACTCACATCTCTTCTTCTTCTCTCCCAGATCCTATCTCCAAGGAGTGAAGGTTTCTTGGAAGCTGGGCTCCATAACTTGCAAGTACAGAATCCTGTGATCAATAACCAACAAGAGTTGGAATCCCCAGAAGGCATGGCAGCATTGCAGGCTGCTGTTCTGCAGACAACAGATGATCCCAGAAGAAGCTCAGAAGCTGAGATGACTCATGGTCTTGATAATATGGTAGCACCTGTAAAGCAAAACAATAAAGCCAATGGTATTACTAACATTAACTTTCCTTTAAAGCTTTTGCTCTCAAGAGGAAAACAGATTAGGCAGATGCAGCTCATCTCTTTAGAATATTTAATGAACCATTTTATATCACAAGCAAGCAGTATACACTTCATTTTAATTTTTCCATGTGGTTTCATTAAGTTGTAGGAGATTTTCAGGCACTTAAAATTGTTTCAATTAGCTATAATTATTATTTTCCTTTTGAGTCGCACCTCATATCAAATTAGTAAATGGAAATATGTTCAAACTGGCTTCTTTCCTCACCATGCCAGTCATTCTTAGGGCATCTCTGCTTTCCATCAGTAAAATATCTCAAGCACTTTTTACTTTTAACATTTCCTTACACAAAATCATGGATCAGTTACTTTTCAAAAAAAGCTTTCAATATAGGGTGTTACACAGTTTAAAATATTTGCACCATCAGCCCCAGTGAATACATTGGATAACATAACTCTTGCACCTAAGGCTCAGGAAACATTGAAGAACAGGGGGTGGAAAATTTTAAAGAACCAGAGGACCAAGAAATCTGCTGTGATATCATGCCTCTGAGAATAGACATGAAGCTTCAGCAATGTTACATCAACAACATGACTGCATAAAGAAGATCTGCACTAGGACAACTCCAACAGACATGTTAATATGGGAGAAGAAAAATATCATATGGTACCAATACTAAAAAATAAAATGAGCTACAGGCAACTAAAGAATAATGAGAGCAGGAGAAATAGTCTTCCTCTGGGATGAGCTGCTTAGTTGGTTATCCAATACCAAATGGTCAGTGCCAAAGTAACACACATAGAAGTAACATTGTATGGACTGAGCAGGTTATATATATATGTGTGTGTGTGTGTGTGTGTGTGTGTGTGTGTGTGTATGTGTATGTTTGTGTGTGACACTAACAATTAAAAAAAGAGACAATGATTTTGAGGGGAAACAAAAAGAGAACATGGGAGGAGTTAGAAGGAGAAAAAGGAAGTAGAGAAATTAGTTAACTATATTTTAATTTCAAAAATTGAAAATAATGTGGGTAACAGATATTAGCACTAAATTTTTTTCTCAGTGAACATGACTGATTTGAGCACTTTCTGAATCTCTTTGGTGATACTGCTAAGGGAAATGATAAACAGTCCTGTCCCCGGAGAGATTCACAGGAATTCATCCATTTATTTATTTATTTATTTATTTATTTATTTATTTATTTATTTATGTAGCAGAATCGTATTTCATTGCCCATATATGCCATGGGTTTTTTTTTGTTTGTTTGTTTTTTGTTTTTTGTTTTTTTGAGGCAGGGTTTCTCTGTGTAGCCCTGGCTGTCCTGGAACTCACTCTGTAGACCAGGCTGGCCTCGAACTCAGAAATCTGCCTGCCTCTGCCTCCCAAGTGCTGGGATTAAAGACATGCGCCACCTCTGCCCAGCCCTATGCCATGTTTTTAACTCAGGTTTCAGTATATGTATCCTCATTTTGTTTTTGGTTTTCTGATTAGGGCTACAGTAAACATTCAGCACATGGGAGGAGG
>JADRCD010227785.1:0-17867 GCA_019843815.1 Montemys delectorum
CATCCAGCTGCCCCACTGCCATCCAGCTGCCCCACTGCCATTCAGCTGCCCCACTGCCATCCGGCCGCTCCACTGCATCCAGCTTCCCACTGCAATCCAGATGCCTACTACCATCCAGCTGCTCCACTGCCATCTGACTGCTCCACTGTCATCTGGCTGATCCACTGCCATCCGGCTACCACTGCCATCCAGCTGCTCCACTACCATCCAGCTGCTCTACTGCCATCCAGCTGCCCCACTGCCATCCAGCTGCTCCACTGCCATCTAGCTGCTATGCTGCCATCCAGCTACTCCACTGCCATCCAGCTGCTCCAATGTGGTAGTGTCACTTCTTATCACATGGTCCAGGTGGTGACTTCAGGTCCCTTTCCCCTTGTAATCACTTAGCATTTCATGGGGAGATAATATGAGACTGTGCAAAAACCTCTTTCTTTCCCTTTTTCTGTAGTTAGTTGTGGTATCTCTTGTAGATCATTGTCTGAATTACTTATTACTTGATGCTTTGCCAATTAGTGGCTTTTCTAACAGTATCCTCCTCTGTTGGATTTTTCCCACCCCCAGGAAGGCGTTTTCCCTTTGCGCATCTTACATGTGTGATGAGCACGGCCTCATGAATGGTGTCCTGTGCATTCTGTTAGTTACAGCTTTGTTGCCATTATCTTGATGCTCAAATTGACTGCAGTTTGAGTAGCAGCTTCAGGCTGGGTCCTTTATCTTTTGTGATCTGTCTCTATTTTATTTTATTTTTAGCATTTGCTCACTTCGTGGCACAATAAATAGTTCAAGGATCGTCTTATTTTTCCCTTGCCCCAGCTCAGGGATCAGCCATTACTGATTCATTTTAGCAGAATGGGCGATTAGTGTGCTCACTGCCTGTAGAACCTCTCAGTGGACTGAGCTCATGATTGTGTGTATAAATACTGCATAAGCAAACACACACTTAACATAATTACACAGTTGCATTCATCCTCAGCTCTCTTTCTTCACCTAACTGAAAGAAAAACCATGTGTTATACGCAGGCCTCCAGCCCACAGGGTGCTTCTTGCTGGTTCCATGTTTGTGACTCTTTGATAGTGAAGAGTCTGGCTTCCCTTACCTTACACACAGGAAGCAATTTCAGAATGCTTGCTTCTACCAAAGCGATAGAGAGATGTCCATCTTAAAATTGAAACTGTTGGTCCCAGTTCTGGTCTGTTCCACACAGAGCCTGGTTGGGTAGTCATCCACACCATGCCCTTTAGCCACAGAGGCTGCCAGGCTGCACATGCAGCTTGCTTTCCCATGCTGCTGCAGCACAAAGTTTGAAATAAGAAGTCTCAAGAGAGAAAGAGATCAATTTCAAATAGATAAAAGTTCATCATCTTCATCGCATTGTATCTTAGTTGCCAGAGAGAAGAACTAAGAAGGAAGGTGGTACATCAGTCAAGGATATCTGATGAACTATCTATGTAGGAGCTGCAGAGGGAATGGCTGTGAGCTAGATGAGGCTGGATTGGGCTGATCTGGTCTCAGGACTCCAGTGCACTCTCACTTGAAGTAAGGAGCCATGGCTTGAAATTGTTGCTTGCTGCTTTCCCTTGACTTTCCCCAGAGAATGCAGTGATACTCCTGGTTCAGTGTGGGGCTTCTAGGAAAGATGTGAGTGTGTGTGCATACATGTGCACACATGCACTCAGTGCTACACATCATAAAGCAGTGGGTGAGATTTTTGTGTTACTAGCAGAGTATTTGCTCCTCTGGTATTGCCTGTTTATTTGTTTAAGCATTAAGTCATACTGTGGAATTTTGGTTCCTGATTCAGGGAGATAACTCTTAATTCTATATATTGTGTTCTGCACTTTCTACAAATATTCTCATTCTCGTTAAATTGTATTCTGGGATTTGACTGCTATACCTCCTGGAGTCCTTCATGTGTCTAAAACATTTTGTCACAAGAGGATGGTTGTTTCTTGACACTCTGAGAGAGATATTTTTGACATTTAGTAAGGTTGGAAAGGAGAATGTTATGACTGAGGCGGCATGGTTGCTAATGGGCAGACATTGTTGGCAAAAGTTTTTTTGGGAGACGATGGAAATGTTTTGAAGTTAGAGACTGGTCATCATTTTATAGTAGTATGAATACATGTAAACCACTGACTATACTCTTTAAATGAGAGGAATTTTAGAATACCTAAATTACAAACCAGTGAAAGAAAGGGGCACCGATGGCAGACTCTCAGATGTCTTCAGTTTGGGGATATTTTCTCTGGTCCTCTTCGAGGAAGGCAATGAAAATCTTGTTTTTGCAGGAGGAACTAGAATTCAGAGAATTCTTTTCACAACCCTTGGGACAGACCTAGAGCGCCTTCTAGGGAAGGTGGGCAGGAGTCCCAGGGAAAGCAGCATTTTCCTGGTGGTTGTGTCCAGGAATGAGGGGAGTCACTATTTGGTGGGTGATAATGGGGCTGATCTGACCTTTGGTTGCAGTGTGGTAGCATATTTAGAATTTTGTTTTGTTTTGTTTTTGAGACAGGGTTTCTGTGTGTAGCCCTGTTTGTTCTAGAACTTATTCTGTAGACCAGGCTGGCCTCCAACTCAGAGATCCATCTGCCTCTGCCTTCTGAGAACTGGAATTAAAGATATGTGGTGCATCAATATTGCTTTGCTCATAGTTAGATATTTGTAGACCATCTTGGGTCAACTTTTCAGTAAGTTTCAAATGAAACAGATTGAATTTCCTGCTTACTGATGGTCTCAGACCCATTGAGGTTTTTTTGGGGGGTAGGGAAGGGCATAGCTGATTATGGTGAAACTGCCCATAGTTGGCTTTTGTGCAGAACTCTAGGGGAGTTGACAGAAGCAGTCTTCTGTTATGTTCCTTCCTGCATGAAATAACACAGTAAGTGCTTTCCCATAGGGTGGCTTGTGTACTGCATAGTGGTGGCCCCTGTGCTCACTAGTGAGGGTCAGGATATGGAGTAGTTGGTTAGATTCCAAAACACAAACAGTTAATTTGTAAAATGGCATGCGCATGCACACACACACATACACACACACACACACACACACACACACTCAGTGGCAAGACCTTTCCTTGTACTTGCTGTGGAGTTCAGTTGACACTCCTGTGCAGTGTTTTTAATTTCACTTGAAAGCACACATCTCAGAAGGAAGACCAAGGTTTTGTGAGGCTTTGAAACTGCTTTTGGGCATAGTTCCTGAGAGAAGTGAACCTTTAAGACTTTGCAGCACTCTGAAATTCTCTGTTCTGGTGTATAATAATACATCAGATGCACATAGAGCAGGTTGGAGGCCATCCCCAGTGCAGAGCCTCCTGTTGGGCAGTGACCTTCTTGGGATATGTGCTTTGGTTCATAGTTCCAAATGCCTAGCTTAGCATTAGTGAGCACTTGAAGTGGATTTCATCTTCAAAGGACTTTATGGGCATTATTTAATATATATGACACTGTAATGAATGAGCTGTTTATCCCCTGAGCAGCGTCAGTATGCCGGGTGCCATACAGCTGGAGAAGACAAAAATAATGTTCTGTCCAGTGAGAGTTTATAGTCCAAAGAGGCAAGATGATTAGGCAGGTTCTTTTTTGGCCTTCTTTTAAAATGTGCTGGGGAATAATGTAAAAGTTAAAATTAAAGAGATGGTTGGCGAGCACAGGCTATGTAATTGAAATTGCCCTCAAGGTGAAAATGAATTTTGGGATGCTCTTAAAAAGACATAGTGCATTCGGTCTCATTTTTCACACATCCATTGGTAGACATGGTGTCTTCCTCAGCTCTAGGCAAGGGTGGCACCGTAGACCAGGCAGAATTGGTCTCGGGCTCTTGCCCTGTCCATCCCAAAAGCCTGCTTCCGAATGCCGCTTTACAGTGAAGATCACATGTGAGGACTGGTGAGTTTCTGAGCTGCAGACCTGGTCAGGAGAAACTTGAACTTGTTACGCTGCCAGCTCATCCTGCTCTGTGTCCAGTACTTCTCCCCGTGTTTGTTTGCTGGTCCTCCTCTGTGGTTTGCTTTCCTCATTTGAGCTCCGTACCTTGCCTTTGGGAAGCTGCACTTGTCCTTCCTGTGCTTGCTTCCTGTGGCCCCTTGGTCTTGGCAGGGCATTTGTGTACAGCTAGCTTTCCCTCTGGCTCCTCTGGGTTGTAATTATTCCTTCCCTTGTGACTGTGAGCTGCTGGGACCTCAGATCTCACTGTAGCTCCCAGGAGGAGCATGGTGAGCAACTGCTGACTTATGTCCACATTTCCTTAATCCAGACCAAAACAGTCACCTGGACTTTTTTAAGACAAGGATGCCTTCATCTGATACAGAGTTCTAGGATAATGCCCTGGAATCCGTATTTTGATAAAGCCTCAAGGTAATCCAGATGCACATGCAGACAAGTCCTCTAAGGCAGAGCTAAGATAGCTGTGGCTTCTGGGGATCTACCCATCCAGTTATGTTATGCTAAAGAAACGCCTGAGGCCAATGCTTATCAGGAAACTGTTTACCTCACAGTTTCGGAGGCTGGAAGTTCAGGCTCTGGAGAGGGCCCCTGGTTGTCCTCCATCTTGGTGGGTAGTGCATGATGAGGAGAGTGCCTGCAGACAGTGGAAGCCTCACTCATTGCACGACAGGAAGACAGAGTGAGTCAAGTTCAGGCCCATTCTTGACCACTCCTCTTCCACAATACCTAACTCAAGGTCTTGGGAGAACTACTCGAATGCCTTCTGAGGGCAGAACCTGTAGTGAATTGGGGATTTCTCACTGGGCCCCACCTCTTAAGGACCTATCACTTCCCAGTATGACCACACCAAAGACCAAGGCACTAGCTGGTATATATCCATTAGAGACAATGCATATCCACACTCTAGCTGGGACTTCAGCCCGTATTGAGTAAGGTGTGGTAAGTGCAATTTGTAGAGTCCTTTCATTAGCATACAGAACAAATGAAGAGCATGAGTTCAGACATCTGTGAGGTCCACATGCTCTGTGAGGGAGAAGACATAGCTGGGCCCCCACCTAAGGAAGTGACAGTGCTGCCTTAGAGATGTTGCATAGTACTGAAGGAGGTGAAGCGATCACACTGTAGATCATTAGAACGGATGGCTTGCCATTTACAGTCTCCCAGCCCATATTATTTATACTGATACTCAGCGTTCTGCAAATGCCAGCTCTTTGTTATTTTACTGTAGAGCTGACAGAGTTCACACTAAGATTAGAAATGGGTGGTGTATGCCATAGACACAGTTACAAGTGGTGGTGATGGAGGATGGGGGAGCATTTGAGGCATCTAGGAATGGCCTCTTTAACTCTGCCCTTAGAACACATATATAATTTGTATTTTTTCAGTTTCCACGTTGTAAGTTCTACACTGTGTCTTGGTATTATTTTTGTGATGCTGAAGAACTAAACCTAGGATCTTGTGCAAGCATCTCACCACTAAGCTATGTCTCAGATCCTCCGCTTATTATTTTGAGAGCACCAGCCAGGCATGGAGGTTCACAGACACCGTGTATGTGGGTTTTGTTTTTAAGGTAAGGTCTCAGTGTATAGCTTTAGTTACTTGCCTTGAAACCATCCTTCTATCTCAGTCTCCCAAGTACTGGGCTTGTAAAACACTGTTGGCTTCTAGAACAACAGCTGGCTGGCTAATCAGGGAGAATTTTATTTCCTGGTGTGACAGAAACTGAAATTTCATGTAATAGTTTTGTTGGTAAAAGAATACCTTAGAGTCATTTTAGGTTTAGGCAATGCATTTACTTCCATAGTATTTCCATACATGGTCAGCTGAGTAAAGGGTATTTTTGGTGAGGCGGTCTCTGAGGTTTTTACTTCTGCTCTGTCCTCCAGTTATGTGTACCTCTAGAAGATTGTTCCTCTCCTTAAGAACAGTAGTCTTTCTGAGAGAGCCTTACTGAGAGCTGGCAGCTGACACAGACACTCCATGCAGCCTGTTGCTTTTCGTTTTTACCATGACTACAGAGAACATCCGGAGGTGCTGAAAACACTCCACAACTAAGGAAATGATAACTATATTAATGTCACTTAAGAAAGCATTGGGTTTGAAGCCCTGGTCGTTGTTAATACAGTTGTAGATTCTTATGTGCCAAAAGCATTCAGAAATCTTCGCAGGCTTTCCTCTGTTCATTTTCATGAGTTCCATTCTGCGTCATACCAATAGTTATCACAGTAGGAACGGACAAGGACCTTTGGAGTTTCCAGCCTTCCTGCATTGCCTGTGTATGCCCATGGGTTCTCATTGACTGTTTTCTGCCCACAGGGGACCTGTTACTTGTATGTATTGTTTCTCTGCTGTTGGCTTCCCATCTTCTCAGCAGAGACCCACAGGCCAGTTAGCTTGCCTCTGTTGGGTATATAGTAATTCTCTACAGTGACTCACTCAAGTGATGTATGTCTTTTGACACTTTCATGTCAATGATAGATTGTTCTAAAGCATTATCACATATCTCTGGGTGGCTGAGTGTATAGTTCAGTCCTGAACTAGCTAGCACATAGGAGGCCCTAGGTTTGAAGCCTGGCAGTACATAAAGCCAGGGTTCGAGACTAGCCTAGGCTAAATGAAACAACAGAAACCCCACCACTGTGACCACTGCCACTACCTCCACCACCATCTGGAAACCAGTCTTAACAGATAGGCTCAGCCACTGGAATGAGGGAAATTTGAGAGCAAGCAACAGTTTCTTGGGGTAACTGCCAGACCGTGTGGCAAGATCAGCTCATCTGCCTGAGAGCTTTACTGTTGCAGAAGGATTTAGTGCCAGTCAGAATGAGGTAGAAGGATGTTCAGATGCCTCCGTTGAGGGGCCGTTTGTCATTGTAAAGTTTGTGGCTTTGTTGGGTCTAGCTTTTTCTAAAGTACATTAGGAACAGTCAACCCGGCCTCTCAGCCAACAAGGTCACAGTTACCTTTGCTCACCCTCTTGGCCAGCTGACGTTGCTAAGACTCACCTTTCCCCTCAGTCGTTCCTTGGTTGTCAGCTACTCTACATGAGAAATCCACGTATGGGTTCCATGTCCTGAAATAAAGGTGACTTTGAAAATACCAGCAGCATGTAAGGACCATGAGGACTGTAGACAGGCACACACTGCTGCAGGATGGGTGGCCATCTGTGCATATTGCACGGGTGAGGACCCCTAGCTCCCAGGAAACAAAAGGCTGTCTGAAGGAAGGTGGGTGAGTCAAAGTGTGTCCACCATCTTGATACCCTCTTGAACTTACTACTTCCCTGCAGCCATCCTTGCATTATATTTTTCCAGTCATCTGCCATCTGTCACCTACAGAGACATTTTCCTTGTTCTGGAGAGTGATTCACCCGCATGGCTATCACCCTGCCTCAGCCCTTCTGCCCAGCAGTAAGCTTTCCCAAGAGGCCCAGGCCCTGTGTATAGGTGTCAGGAAACCCTCCTGGAGGTGGTGCTGACTCTTCCTCATAGTGACATTCTTAGGCTTTTAGCCCCCAGAGGTGGTGGTGCCACAGAGTGGCCAGGGCCTGCGGGGACCCTGCTCGCTCTTGTTGCTCTTCACAGGGTAGACCCTTTATCTTTTTTTTTTTCACACACACTGCTTCCTTTCCTCTGTGATTTCTTCTGCCTACCTGGTGAGGGCAGCTGCTCCACTCATGGCCAGTCACCATAGATCATGGAGGCAGAGCTAGGGGTTTCCTCTGTGGCAGGGATTTAGGAGAGAGTCCTGTAGAGCAGTGATTCACAACCTGTGTGCCTCGCCCACCACCGGGGTCACACATCAGATACCATGCACATCAGATATTTACATTACAAGTCATAACAGTTGCAAAATGACAGTTTTGAAGTAGTGATGAAATAATTTTGTGGTTGGGGTCACCACAATGTGAGGGACTGTTTTAAAGGATCTCAGCCTTAAGAAGGCTGAGAACCACTGCTGAAGAATCGGCTGTTTCAGCCCTAAACACAGTCATGAACTGGGGAAGCTTTCTCCTCTACTCAGGGTGTATTCCACTTTCTTTTCCTTCCTCTTGTCTCTGATCTGGTGCCTCATCACTTGACAGTCACCAGAGTGACTCTGTTTGAACCTAACCTCTTTAACCAGTTTTATATAGTTTAAAATTTGCATTTATGATGATCCTGGTAAACTTGGCTTAGCAAATAAACCTGATGATCATTATTTTTTTTTGGACTAATTTAGTTCCCTTTGTTTAACTATTATTTCTTGAAAATAGTTTTGGCTCAATTCTGCTCTAGCATACATAATTTCTCCCTGATATTTTATCTCCAAGTTGGAATGGTCATTGAGCTTGAATCTCTCCCCATTTGTGCCCCTTGTGCTTGGGACACAGTTGGCACTTGTCATGTCTGTTGAACGAATGATCAGGGAATGCCATATCCCTAGTCTTGGGGGCCAGTTTCCTTCCTGTCTTGGGAGTCAGGTGTTCAATGGTAACTATTGAGTCAGCAGACTTGGGCAGAAGTCCCAGACATTTTATGGTGTAATGTCCTCACTAATAAAAAAAAAATGTGGGAGTGTGGAGAGTGTGGAGAAAGGAAGAGAGAGAGAGAGAGCATGTTCTGGCAGATGAGGGGTGCAGGGTGCAGAGGGAGGCGGCCAAGGAAGGTTGGTGAAAGAATGTTCCCCTCCTGCACCGCTCCTCCCCCGGCTTGATTGGCAGGTGCAATGTGGACCTGTTGGTCTTTGATGGTTGATCTCTAGGGTGACTCAGTCACAGTTAGTTGAGTGTGAAGAAGCCCCCACTGCCAGGTTTCCTCTAAGACTTGAGGTCTTGTTGCCTGTGGAAGTATTTTCAGTGTCTGTCTTAGTGGCCACATAGCAGACGGAGCTTCAGGGTACAGTGGCACTGGGGAGGCTCCCTGGGCTCTTTGAGAATATTCGCATGGGAGTATGTTCCATAAGTCAGCCAAGGGGACTCCGGGCCCTGCTCTCTCCTCCCCTTCTTTGCACTTTACTTCATTTCTAGGACTTTGCCCCACTCCTCCTGTCTCCCTTGAGGCTTTATTTATGTCAGCCTGAGAGCAGGCCACAGGGCCCTTTAAAGTACGCAGATATGAGGCCAACCCAGTTTTTATAAATAGGTCATGTTGTTTCTACTAAGTAGGATTTTAAGAACTCCTTAAAGAAAAAGTATTTTAAGAAGGGATGGCAAGTATCTAGTTTCAGTCTTGTTTATGGAACTTGCCAAGAGCATGGTGGTTTCTGGGAATGCCTCAGTCATCAGGAACAGCCATGGGCTCACTGGGGCCTCCTGTATCTACACTGTGTCTAAACCAGTAGGCCAAGTGCAGAGGGCCATGGTGGCACTGGAAGGAACTCCTGATCCCTGGCAGCTGACAAGTTTGAACCTGCACAGGAAGGAACTATCACTACTGTCTCTAAGGAATGTGCTGTAGACCTCTTTCTCCCTGAACTATGAACTCTTGCTTTTCCTGGTGAATAGAGAACAACTTAAATCTCACAAGTCTTCCTGAATAAGCCTTTCCGCTGTAATCCTAATCATACGATATGAGTGTATTCAAGCCCTGAGGAATCAGAAAGGGAAGAAATTACAGTAGGATTTGTCACACAGTTCCCTGAGAATGGGAATAATTGCTGGAAATAATCTTTGGAAACGTTCTAGAATTCTAATATTTGTAAAATTGCTAGCTGTGGAGACTGCTGTGCTCACAGGTGTAAACAGTCACAACTCAAGAGTAGCAAAATGCAGTATCTGATTCCAGGGCTGGGTCCTCAGATGTCCCATGTCTGAACTTGATGTATGGTTTACATAGCAGAATGCAAGACATACACTTTCAGGAAAGTTTGTATAATCTTCAAGTCAGTGCTTCTCACACAGGTGAATTCCTGACAGGTTTTCATGGACCATCTTTTAATTAGTTAATTTATTATTAATATCACTTTTTTTGAGACATGGTCTTACTATGTAGCCAATTCACTGTGAAGTACAAGATGGTCTTCAACTCTCAATGATCTACCTGCCTCTGCTTCCACAAGGACTGGGAGTAAAGCTGTGCACCCCCACACCCCCACACATCTTTTGAAAGTAGGACATTCTCCAGTGGATCCGATTAGTTTTTAAAATGTATCTTGTTTTTAATTGTGTGTGTGCATGTGTGCATGTGCAGAAGCCTGAGGAGTCCAGAAGAGGGTGTGGATTCCTTAACTGGAGTTGCTAGGGCTGTGAGTGGCCTAATGTGAGTGATAGGAATGGAACAGGGTCCTCTACAATAGTGTGCTCTCAACTGCCAAGCTGCCTCTCTGATCTGGCTCCGAGTATTTGTAACACAATATTAGTTGCATGCTTGGTATTGAACTATTCATTTTTCCTTATGGTTGATTTCAGGAATACCATATTTAATTTTTGTAGAATAGACAGCCGCCTTTGCATTATTGGGGCATTGCGTTCTAGTGTTGTGTACATGTGTGCATGTCCTCCTGTTCCTCTCACCCTTTTGCCTGATGTTCACTTTGATGGTGGGCACCACAGTTTTGCTATGTTTGCAGTTTGAAACACTAAATTCATGTCAATATGTGTGAGTATTGATCTTTGATCCAGGGATAATGTATTGAAATATGAACATGTTGGAAATGTCACCAATAAACACAAGTCTGTCTGGAAGACCTCCTCGGGCATGCTTTGTCCGTAGGTTGGGGAAGAGCCATTTTAGAGGGAGCTCTCCACAACTTCCCAGCCTTGAAGTGATGGTCAGCCTTGAAGGCCAGCTGGCATGTGTGCTTTGCAGCCAGTGTCCCCAGAGATCTACTCAGAGTTTAACGTCACCACTGCTGTTTGAGTTTTGCCTTTTAGCTGTGTTATTTGAGATGAATGCATGGATTAACTTTCCTGGCCTTTGCTTTGTGTAGAATTGGAGAGAGCTTTAGATACCCAGACTTGCTTGTGTCCTCCTCTTCCATGATAATCTCAGGGCACCGTGTCTGCCTAATTTGTTTCTTTCTCCTTTTTGATGAAAATCCCCCTTTTTAATTTTTATACTAGCCTTGTTTTCTGTTGCTGTGATAAGACACCATGAACAAATGCAGCTGAGGGAGGAAAGAATTCATTTCAGCTTACCACATCTTGGTCACAGTCCATCCCAAAAGGAAGTCAGGGCAGAAACTCAAAAACCTAAATCTGGAGTCAGGAACTGATACAGAGACCATGGAGGGGTGCTTCTTACTGACTTGCTCTCCTTGGCTTGCTCATCCTGCTTTTTTACAGCACCCAGGACCATCTGTCCAGGGATGGCACTGCCAATAGTCAGCCCTCCCACATCTGTCATCAGTCAAGACAATGCCGCCTCAGGCTTACCCACAGACCAGCCTGGTGGGGGTCATTTTCTCAGTTGAGGCTTCTTCATCTTCCCCAGTGACTCTAGCTCCTATCAGGCTGATAGAAAACTACCTGGTACTTGTACTGTACCCTTCTTCCTACTGATTCATTCTTTTTTTCTTTTTTACAGCTCAAGAGTTTTATTTTTTAAAGACCTCTTTCATTTTCACTGAGTTTATCTGAGTCTCTTCCCCATGGGGTCTAGATTTTGTTCACAGTGACTCAATGAATTGAGTGTTTGAAAAGTGGGAACCTTGGGTTGGGTTATGACTTTGCCACTGAGTCTCAGAAAACAAAGTTGCCAGGCTGGTGAGATGGCTCAGTGGGTAAGAGCACTGACTGTTCTTCCGAAGGTCCTGAGTTCAAATCCCAGCAACCACATGGTGCCTTACAACCATCCAAAATGAGATCTGACACCCTCTTCTGGAGTGTCTGAAGACAGCTACAGTGTACTTATATATAATAATAAATAAATATTTAAAGAAGAAAAAGAAAAAGAAAGTAAAGTTGCCTTGTTTTATAAATTCTTATACATTGGTTTCTCTTGTGGGCAATTATCAAGCCTTTGACATTCTTTTTATTATGCTGGAGTGTTTGCCTTAGTCTCATAAAACACATGGCGGAATGCAGTGTGACTGGTTTTTTGTAATTCCAAGCAGTAGTGGGTAAGGAAAGTGTTTCCAAGTGTAATTGTAATTTCTTTTATTGGATTTATCCTGACTTTATTTATTTATTTATTTATTTACTTACTTATTTACTTATTTATTAGAAAGAGGACCACCTACTAGTAGATTCAAATCTACCTTTGGAAATTTGAAAGTTATGGCATTTTAGAATTAACTTGAAAATATCTGTAAGTTGGTAATACTTGGATAATACAGTAATGCTGAAATGAAGACTAGGTTCTGGTAATTAAAGCATTTAAGGAAGGGTTTATTATTCAAAGCTGAAGGCGGACAGTTTTCACAAATCAGGAATGTGTTTTGAGAATCAGGGCTTAAATGATGTAACAGAAAATAGACAATGTTTCTGAACCAGACAGGTGAGCATGGGATATTTAGGTACCTTAGGAATGATCTGTGGAGCTCAGTTGTAGGCTAGGAGTGAGTATTCTATATGTTAGACAGACAGATGGACTTTCTGACTTTGTATCATGTCCTGGAAGACTTTTGTTTTGTTTGTTTCATATTAGATGTGGAAAAGTTGAGAACACTAGTTGTTTGTAATGTTTATAACATAAATAACATTCAGCTTCTTTCTTGTTTGGGTAAATTATGATGAGAAACTTCTGGTTTTGTTTGCAAGTTCTCAGTTATTTTGATTTTCATCTTTAACTTTGTGCCAGTATCCTTTGATTTAGTTACTAATTAAACAGTCTTTGATGGTCATTTATTAAGGCATCTAGTGAGCACAGAGTATGTGCTAAATAGTCAATAAAACAGAGATATCCAGTAAAGTTGGTTTGCAGCCCTGGAAATGAAATGTCAGAGTGTGTGTGTGTGTGTGTGTGTGTGTGTGTGTGTGTGTGTGTTTGTAGGTAGGTAGGTAGGTAGAAAACTATATTTTAAATTTTTAGTTAATTTTTATGTATATAAGTGTTTTGCCTACACATATATTTGTGTATCACATACATGTCTGGTGCATGTGGTGGCCAGAAGAGGACATCCAATTTCTAGGATAGTTGGGAACTGCTATGTGGGTACTGGGAATCAAACTTGGGTCCTCTAGAAGAGCAGTCAGTGCTCTTAAACTCTGAGCCACCTTTCTTACCTTCTTCAACTAACTGCATTAAAATACTAAAATGAAATTTAGTTATAAGCCATTTACAAAGTAACACATAATTTCAGTGGTAGGTGATATTGATGAAGATGACATGCTAGGGACTGTCAGTGGTTAGGATTGTGGAAACTTGACTGTCAGCATCCCAGTTCTTAAATGATACCCAATGCTTCCCTAGACTTCAATATCATGAGATTGTTTCTGGGTAAGGATTTAAAGTTGTAGAAACCTGTGGCATTAGTGATACAAAGAGCATTCTGAAAGCACAACAAGCCGGTGTTGTTCAAAAAACCAACGAACTCAAACATTTGATTGTTACTACTTCAGTGTGCATGACCATAATGAAAGAACCAGTTTATTTTTAGTAAAAATTATATACATAGCAAATTACTATAGTGCTGTTAAAAAAAAAAAACCCAAGAAACAAAAAACCAAAATATTGCTATTATAAAGTGATCAGTAGCCGAAGAGTGGTGGCATACGCCTTTAATCGCAGCACTTGGGAGGTAGAGGCAGGCGGATTTCTGAGTTTGAGGCCAGTCTGGTCTACAGAGTGAGTTCCAGGACAGCCAGGGCTACACAGAGAAACCCTGTCTCGAAAAAACAAAAACAAAAAAAAAAAAACAAAAACAAAAACAAACAAACAAAAAAGGATCAATAACATTACAAGGAAACCTTGCTGGTGTTGCCTCTGTTGCTATTGCTTGGGTAATACAACAAGCAATAGACTTGAGCTTCTCATTAAAAGATTCAGGAGTGAAATGGGGAGGGAGTAGGAGAGGGAAAACAAGGGGACCACCACCATTAGGTTTTGAATAATAAACGTGTAACCAAGTAGCATCCAAACATTTTTTTTTTTTTTTTTAAAGATTAAAATGTAAGAAGTAAGCCGGGCGGTGGTGGCACACACCTTTAATCCCAGCACTTGGTCTACAGAGTGAGTTCCAGGACAGCCGGGACTATACAGAGAAATCCTGTCTCGAAAAACAAAAAAAACAAAAAACAAAACAAACAAACAAACAAACAAAAAAACAAAGTAAGAAGTGAAATACACTTAGAAGTAGAAATGCCTGGACAAATCTAGCATCTTGCTTTAAACTGAGTTAAATTACAATGTCACTAAATTTACTGTCATACCCAGTGACAGGGACCCTGTTGTCTTGGACACAAAGGCTCCTGTCTTCTGAGTGACAGTCACCCTGAAGTGGCAGTTGGGGTTGACCAGCATGCAAAATGAAGCCCTTTCTTTTGCAGAACTGGATTAATGGAGTGGGGCACTTAACAATGGGTGATTAAGTCACAACACAGCCAGGCAAAACCCACTTGTGGTTGCAGTAAGAGGAGTCACAGTGTCAGGGTTGTGACTATGCAGTGACATGCAAGCACTGTGTCCCTGTAGCAAAGTCTCTTTAAAGGCCATTGGGTTCAGTTAGGCAGCTGGAACTCAGAGCAGGGCAGCAGGCATGGTAAGATTTCCTTCTAGAGGCTAGACATACCTTGTGGGAGCAAGTATGGATTCACAGATCGTATCTGTGTACAGCACCGAGGCAGGTGTCCTACCCGTGATACTTCTGCAGGGATCAAGAGTGGACTCCAGAAGAGCTGATCTCCATAGGATCTGTGGAGATGTAGGTGGGATGGAGAGTCTCTGCAGCCTGCATTGTTGGGTGCAGCTAGCCTCTCGAATAGCTTTTAGACTATATCTAAATTTTGCAAACTACACACACACACACACACACACACACACACACACACGCATGCATGCACGCACACACCTCCCTAGTTACCTTAGATGCTTACCTTGGTGATGTTTCCAGCTAGTTATCCACTAATAAAAATCACCATTAGAAGGAAAAGCCAGGTTTCTTGAAGGCTGTTAGAAGAATCATTGTATTGGATGACGGGTAATGCTCCAGTAGCACCCACTGATACTCATATTTCACTCTTGCTTGTTATCAACTGAAAATGATCTAAAAGTTCCGAGACGTTGTTTGGTTCCACATGTAAGTCAGAATTGCTTGTGTCTGACTTGTTCTCCAGGGCTGGTGGGTTTAAGGAGAGGTCCTGACATTTGTGTGTCTTGGTTGTGCTGCTAAAATAAAGTACAACACTGAACAACAAACACCAGGACCACAGGTAAGTTCCCTAAGGGTTATTCTAGGGAAGTGAAACAAAGGCATGTCTGCAACATTGTAGCGTTGCCAAAGGAGACATTTTTTTCTTGTACCTTTAAGAAAGATACACTGTATAATGCTGCTGAATTTGGAAAGGCTGGAGGGGGCTTCCATCTAACCCAGTTGATTTGTTACTGGTGGGAGGGAGCCCGTTACTAGTTTCTAAACTTTTGGCACCTGATTTAGTAGATTCTCGGTTGCTGCAGTGAAACTAGGAATTTAGCTAATCTGGGAGGGAGCTGGCAACCTTGCCTCCTTCTGCCCTAGAGGAAGGCTGTGAGGGAGGGGCTAGCGGGCCCGTAAATAGCTGCTTAACCTTGTTTCCGTTTCCTGTTTGTCTGTGAAGGTCTACTCTGCACCAGTCACCTTTAGCATACTTTGTGGTAAGAAAACATGGAGGAACAGCCCTGAACACTCTCAGAGTGCTGATTGTTTAGATTGGTTAGGACAAAGCACATTCAGGGATGCGGCTTCAACAGAGCGTAGGGTCCTCATGTTAAGAACTTGTCCTTTAAAAAGAACCTGTTCATTCTGAAGGGAGCAACCACAGAGCAGAAGGAAGCCGCACACCTGTATCCTAAGGTTCCTGGGAGGCAGAAGTGGGAGAGGAGTGAGCCAGGAGGTGATGACTAAGTTGGATAATAAAGTGACACCCAGTGTCAGAGCCTTCCATGTCCATGAGAACTCCCAAGCATGCAAACAGATGCAGCACCTGCAGTCCATCTGCTTCCATCTGAGTCAAGATCTGTGACTTGTGGATAGGGAAGGAAGTATACCTGTATTTTATGAATTTCTAATGGAATCCAGCCTTTCAAGTGCAGAGCTGACACTGAACTTTCAGTAGCATCTCTGGCTCCCCACCCGTGAGTTCTGTGGAATTTTCCAAATTATGCTAGCCATCGCACATCTCAGAACCTAAACTGGTTTGTTACTTCAGAAATGTGGCACTTAGTAAACTAACAGAGCTTTTTATTTCACTAATGAAACATTACACTGCTTTAAAATCTTTTGATTATTTTTAAAGATGTAATTGGGCTCCTCTTTAACATTCTCTGTTTGGTACTTGCCCAGTATTCTGAGAAATGATCTCAGTTTTATTAGACTGAGTCTAGCTGGATGTAGAATTCCTGTCAGAGTGCTCTCTGGGATGGAGATCACACAGCATTTTCTCAGTGGCTATGAGGAGTCAAGTACTGTGTAGAAGGAGGTTTCAATTTTGTTCCTATTTTTTTTTCCACTTTTTAGTTAGAACTCTGCCCATTTCTGTATTCCATACTTTGTCTTTCAATGTCTTAGAGTGGATCCTTTTTTTGTTGTTTGCCTTTTGTATACATGCTACATTCTCTGGAAGTTCCGATTCTATATGTAACTTGGCATATGAGCTCAGCTGTTCAAGTGTTATGGAGCTGTGCTTCTGTAGCTGAGGACTTATGAGACTTGGATGAATGCCCATTGCCATCTACCTGGGCATTTTGTCTGTTTTATCACATAGATAATTACATGACTGTTTGGATATCCCTATATGTAATAATATAGCCCACCTCTGGTTTAGAATATTGAAAGTCCATTTATTTTGACTCAGCAAAATTTATTAGAGTTATAAAAATATATAGGATGTGTAGACTACAGTCCTGGGTTGAAGAGTTACCCCTTATTGGTAGAAAAACATTGTGTTCAGTTCACAATATGTCAGATCAGGGTTTTTGTGTCAGAAATATTGACTTCTAAAAATCATAGGTAGTGGATTTGGGGACAAGAATCAAGAATGGTTTTCATTTACAAATACATCATGGGCTTAGCTAGACATGCACTTTGCATGCAGGAAGCCCTGGATTCAGTCTCCAGCAGTGCAAACAACCCTCCCACCCCCCACTACAACCAAAACCAAAGAAAATCAAAACAGCTTAAGTGAATGAGTTACTAAACGGGACTTAAAAGTTCCTGTGTGTGCTTTTACAGATTCTAAATTGTAGAAACATTGAACTTTTCAAAACTAACCTTTCCATGTTTCCAAGCAAATGAGAATCAAACATTTAATTCTTTTTTATAAAGCACAGCTATTTGAAAAATTTGGTTCAACTTCTTTTTTTATAAGTCATTAAACTGTGTGTGTGTGTGTGTGTGTGTGTGTGTATAGAGGGTGTGTTTCAGAAGCACAGGAGGCCCTTTTACCAGTGGAATGTCTCCCTGTCCCTGCCATTGAAGAGTTTATCCACCTGCAGAATTGATGTTACATATGTTCATGTTAGGAAGGAAACGCAGACCTTAAGTTTAGTATTTGTAAGGGTCTGTTTAGATCGGCAGAGATAGCCAGGTCATAGGTGCCTGGGCGCTCACATTATTCTGGTACTTGTGTTGAAAACAGATTAATATTCCCATTCAATGTTTGAAAAAAAATACATTTGTAAATAATCTGCCACAATTAGATAATCCCCTTTTTTCAGTGGCTTATATTTCACATGCTCAGTGCCTTCAAAATTTAAATGACACCTTTAACAGTTTTTTGGAGTGATTGGAAGTTGAGCAGATACTATGGAAAAGTCCCTTGTTTTTGAGACAGTCTCACCCTGTAGCTCTGGCTGGCCAGGCACTCT
>JADRCD010227786.1:0-60313 GCA_019843815.1 Montemys delectorum
ATGGGATGGAGCACACTCTCCGGGTGCTCCCCACCATCTTTTGTGTACCACAGAGAGATGAGGGGACAGAAAAGACCCTATGGGAGCCTTCCCTTGACTGCAGAGCTAGCGTTTCCAGGGCAACAGAGTCGCCATTGACTCCTCTTGCCATGGATGCCTGGAGGTGAAACTGAGTGAAGACTGTGTCCCTGGAACAGTTAATCGGGAGATCATTTGGGTGGTGAAATCATCCCATGTATTGGACATTGTTAAAAGCATTGTCTGTGCTTATAAACATTTAATATCTTATACTAATTGTTATTTTATGTGTATAGTATGTGTATAGTAAAGATGATTTATATGCCTGTCTTATATATAAAAGACCTGAGCTGCTGGGGGTTTTGGCTCCATGGTGTTTTGGAGGGATGTCTTTTCTCAGCTCTCTTTCTGTTCCATCCCAGCAGCACCGATGTGGGCAGGAGAAGAAGAACAGCTCTGGGGATGTGAGTAACTGGGCGCATCTTCAGAGTTGCTCAGATGGGACCTGAGGTGTGAGCTTGTCCAGGCATTTGCAGAATTTTAGGTCTTGAGGCCATCTTTTATTTGATAACAATCACAGTAATACTGTCTCCTGAGGAGAGCAGAGCTGGTTGGTTCTGGTAGACCAGAACATTCTAGTAACTCCAAGATGAGCACCCCCAGAGCATTTCGACACAGTTAAAAATCCCAACAAAATACTCACTGATAATAGGGAACATCCCTGCCTTTAAGTACTTTTTTAAAAGTCTCTCAAATCCGAATCCCTAAAGCTTTTGCTTTTATTTATTTCTGTCAGCTTCAAAAACTTATTTAACCTGTATGCCAGAGGGCAAGCAATGCCTGAGGCCCAGCCACCAGCATCAACAAGACATTCTTCCCTTTTCCTGGGGGACCCACCTGACTGAAGGAAGCAGAGAGAATTCTGTTTGGGCAATTCAAAGCACACACGTCCAGCTTCTGCAGATCTTAACTGAAGCCCATGCCTCCTGCTGATTGTTTTTGTTCACTACTTTGGAAGCCTTGCTCCCCTCCTAGGGGAGAGGACACTCTCTTTCTGGAGCCTTCCTAGGGGCCCTCACGGCTTCAGACAAAGAACGGCTGTTCCTGGCCATGTGCCCTAGCCTTAGATCTTTCTGGGCAATTCCCAGTTCTTTGAAGCTGGTACTGAACCGAATGAATGAATGAGTAGGCATTAAATAGGGGGAGGGGAGAGTCAAACAAAACAGCAGCACTAAGGAACTCAAGGTAAGGTGATCATGGCAGGTGTGAGGTTACAAAAGTATCCTTCATCAGCTTCGGGCTGGCATCTGAGCCACCAGGACTAGTGAGAAAGAAACATCCAGCCAAGTATGGTGGAAGCCACTCACAGATATCCATGTGTCTCTTGGCTTACATACTCTTAGATTCTTTTAAAATCTCTATAGCTTGGAGATTCCTAGGGAGAGTTGAAGACATGCTTCAGTACAAAGTAGGCCTTGGTGTTGAGATGTAAGAACATTAAGAAACCATCCCGGGGCTGGAGAAATGGCTCAGAGGTTTAGAGCACTGGCTGCTCTTCCAGAGGTCCTGAGTTCAATTCCCAGCAACCACATGGTGGCTTCTAACCATCTGTAGTGAGATGGGGTGCCCATCAGGCATACATACAGGGAGAACATTGTATACATAATAGATAAATTGATCTTCAAAGAAGGCAAGGAAGGAAGGAAGGAAGGAAGGAAGGGAGAAAGGAAGGAAGGAAGGAAGGAAGGAAGGAAAGAAGGGAGAAAGGAAGGAAGGAAGGAAGGAAGGAAGGAAGGAAGGAAGGAAGGAAGGAAGGAAGGAAGGGAGAAAGGAAGGGAGAAAGGAAGGAAGGAAGGAAGGAAGGAAGGAAGGAAGGAAGGAAGGAAGGAAGGAAGGAAATATCCCAGTTCTCTTTTGTTTGTTTTTGAGACACAGTTTCAAACTTGCTATATAGTCAAGGATAGCCTTCTTAAGGCTTTTTAAAAGCTTTTTAAGTTTTACTTCTTGGTCCTCCTGCCCCCACCTCCAGAGTGCTGAGATCACAGGTGTGTGTCATCATGCCCAATTTATGTGGTGCTAAGGATCCAACCCAGGACTTTATGCATGCTAGGTAAGCACTCTACTTGCCTAACTGAGCTACATCTCTAGCCTTGAAGCTCAGATCTTTAAGAGAGATAAAAAGGTTTGTGTGTGTGTGTGTGTGTGTGTGTGTGTGTGTGTGTGTGTGTGTGTGTTTATTGAGGACAGAAACAGACAAACCAGCTTAAGGGCAGAAAGCCCTGGATGGCATCTCCATACATAGACGGCCAGGCATTCCCACAGCCCTAGTATTGAACCCAAAGATGTTAGTAACATGTTGTACACAAGCCACCCCATCAGTTAAACTGTGTCTGTCATTCGAGGCCTGCTCCATCTGATTCATTGTGACGGTGGGACTCCTTTTCCTTGCCTCTCAGTTGTGGAGTGGATCTTGGCGTCCAGCTTCATTTCATAGAGCTTGCCTTGGAGGCTCGCCAGCCCTTCCCCTCCCAGCTTTCAAAAGAACTGGGCCGGGAGGGCAAATCGGGACCAGCAGAATCTTTCTGGAACTTCGTTGGCGACAAGCCTAAAAGGCCATTAAAGCTAAAAGCCATGTAATGTTTTTCTGCTGGGTAAAGAATGGAGTAAGGCCTGGTTCCACTTAGGAAGTAAGGTTTCTGATCTTGTGGGAAGTTTGTGGTTGAAACAAGCCATTTTGTGTTTTTACTTTAAAGCAATTTCCTCAGCTGTGCTAGGTGCTTAAATAACAGTGCTTCATTATGACAGAAACCGGCATTTCTGTCCACACAAGAAAGCCTCAGGCAGGTCGGAAACAACAGGCAAGAAGCAACCGTGGCAGGTATTGTAAGCACCGATTTCCCCGCTAACACATGCTAGAGAATAAAAACATCTGGTAAAGGTCACAATCGTGTTCTTAGTTAAGGACAGGGATTGTCTGGCTTTTCGGACAGTTTCTTAGCTACTTGGACAGGGAGCAGAAGTTGTCTCGTGGCAGCTGTACGCACAGCTCTTAAACAACGGCCCTGATATGAATTCCCCCTCTGCTCTGAGTCACTGGGCACAGCTTCATCTGTGGCGTCCGAAGGAAGACAGACAGAGAGGAAGAGAAAATGGCTCCCCAACCCTGAGAAGACAAACAGGGAAACTCTTCTAACTTAAAACAGGTTTGCTTGTTTTGTTTTGTTTTGTTTTGGGCAGATGTCTCTTTGTCTTACACACACACACACATACACACACACACATATACACACACAACCTGAAAAAAATGGCTTTTGAAGGAAAAGGATAATATGGACAATATACTACAGATTTCAAATTGTGTACAAACCCTGAGAGGAGTCAGATGCTTGACAAAGACATCCAGTGAGTCCATAGAGGTTGATTTCACTGTTACTGACACAGCAAGTTAGGGTCAAATAGGAGAGTGAACGAATACCCTAGCTTACCTGGCCCCACAGGTCCTCCTCTGGCCCCTTACTCTCTGCATTGGAACTGCCAGCATGCCAAGCAGTGCTCGCTGGCCTCTGGGCATGTGCCCCCACCCCCTTTATCCACCCACAGTGCAGACCTCATCCAGTCTACCAGCACCCATGTCATAATCCTCCTTGCTTACTAGAGAGTCAACTTCTTCAGAGGCTCATTTGTCTTCTTCCTGAGGAAGCTTTGCTCCTCTCGGTGCTTCAGTACAGAGAGGAGAAGATCACCTGCCACAGCTATCACTGTTGCTATCAATTCTGCCTGTCCTCACCAGCTCTGCTAAGGTATGGCTACAAACAAACAAACAAACAAACAACAACATCCCTGTCTACCTGCCTTTGCTTGCACATGGTCCTTCCAGCTGGGATCTGCTTGTTATAGTCAGAGCCCCCACCATAGCCCTTCACTGGGCATTTGTTACAGACAACCATATCTCCAGTTGCCAGGATAACTCTTTTTTCAAGGTTCCTGGCATCTTGTTTTTATATACTCCAGAAATTCTATTTTAAAAATGTATGAAAAGAAGGCCAGCAGATGGTTCAGTGAGTGAAGCTCTCATTGTGCACGGCTGATGACCTGAGTTTGATCCCTGAGGGTCACTTAAAGGCATGAGAGGAGTGTTGACTCTGCAAAGATGTCCTCTGACCTCTGCATGCCCGCCATGACACACGTGTACCCCCACCATGTACAAGAACACTGAATACATTAATTAAAAAAATAAAATTTGTGAGGAGATGCACAGGAAATAACTAAATCAAAATGATGGATGGCGTTGAATGTGTTTTGTTTTGTTTTAAAATTCAAATTTTATCAGGGCTCTCTATGAGAAGGTCATGAACATACTGTGGGCATGTGTATGAAGGGTGTGTGTGTGTGTGTGTGTGTGTGTGTGTATGTGTGTGTGTTCTTTCCTTCTGAAGGAAAAGAAAGAATCCAAATGTGAGGCTTTAACTGAGCCTATGGTTAAGGACATGATCTTGGAGAGGAAGCAGGGAGCAGGAAATGGAGAGACTGACTTGTAGAAGAGGAGAGCAAGCACTTCTAGATCTAGCAAAAAAGGGTTCCCGTGTTACTTGTCCCTGTGAAAAATGCACCTTACTTCTTACTCTATGGTTGTCACAAAAGGAAACGTTGTCAATGGCTCTCTATGACATATACATATATATATAGAGAGAGATTTGGGAAAGACAGGGATTTTGTTGAATTCCAGATACTTTTGTTAATTAATGGTCACTTGAAACCATGGGTCCAGATACATAGTATGGCCATTTCCCAATAGTCAGTGCAGATGGGATGTTATCATTGGGCAGGACCAGTACGGATTTCCGCATCAGTCTTTCCTTTTTAATCTGGTAAATGTGTATAGAGCACACAGTATGTGCACACACTATGGAGGACATTGGAACTTCACAGTAGTAAGCAATGTCAACTCAAGGACTCCCTCCTTGGACCATAGAGCAAAGTGCAGGATAAATGAGCAATGAGACCCTGAGACACGGCTGCTGTAGGAGGGCAAGAATATAAGGCAGCATAGGCTAGGCCCAGGGGACAAGGAAGGCCTCCAGCCAGAAGGGATACCCAACTTGACAACTGAAGGCTTAGATGAATGAACGAGGTATAAAAGGAGATGGTATAAAAGGATGGGGTAAGTTCAGGCCAAGGGTGATAACATGTGCCAAAAGTACAGAGGTGACAGAAAACACCAGAAGTATTGAGTGAAAGTAACCGAAGCTGATTGTAACAACAGAAACAGAGAAAGGAAGGCAGGAAGTTAAACTCACGCCCATTTTCAAATATCGGACAGTCATGTGCTGCAGGTTAGGTTGTTCTGTGAGCCGGCTAGTTCACAGGGCCAGGCTCAACATGAAAACACTGGCTTCAGGTTAAATGATAACAGCTTTCTGTGACTTAGTCTTTAGGCCAGGCCAGATTCAATGTCTGAGGCTCAACAACCACTGTGCCTTCAGATCCTCCACAGAGCCCTGTGAGGCATGTTCAGAGAAAGCTCAAGCAGACCAGTTACATGCATGAACTCAAGATCATCATTCCACAAGCACCGACTCTTAAGGCCGGCCTCACCTGGCTTTCCTGTGGGAACCATGTCACACAGCACACAGGCATCTAACTCTGTCCTGTGACAGTGTAGAGCAGTGGTTTCTCAATCTCCCTAATGCTGCATCTCATACAGTTCCTTCAGTTGTGGTGACCCCCAAGCATAACAATATTTTCCTTGTCACTTAAAAACTTTAATTTTGCTACTGTTATGAATCATAATGTAAATATATGTGTTTTCTGATGGTCTTAAGTGACCTCTAAGAAACAATTGTTTGACCCCCAAAGGGGTGAGACCTGTGGGTTACTCCACGGGGTGAGAACCACTGTTATAGAAGACCCACATATTGCCAGAAACCGGTGACCTCCTGAATACTTAAAATTAGAAGATTGGGTATCCAATAACCTTGCAATAGTAGAATCTGTGAAAGGAAACCACTCCGTCCATCTCTGTCTCAGGCAGCGTCATTGCTTTGTATACAGGGAACAGGTGGTATCCCTTTAAGAAACCCATCATGGTGTTCATCATTGTAGAAACATGGGGTGGGTTGAGCATGGAGAGAGAGAGGCCTAGCAAAATGGACAGAATTAGGGCGGTGTAACCCTTCAATAAGAACATGCATCTTTCACAAACATCTGCTTTGCTAATACTGCCTTGGGCAGTATTAAATTATGTATTCAGCTCTTAAACTATCACAGATTCGTGTTTTGAGAACATAACCGTGAGAAAATCTTGCACCACTGGCAGAAACAAATGGTTTTGTTCTTTTTTTTTTTTTTTTTTTTTTTTTTTTTTTTTTTTTTGCCTTAAAAATTTTTTGGTGGCCCTTCTTCAATAATTCTTCATCTTCTTCCAAATTAAAGGACACTCTAGGGGACCACATAAGTTAGAATGCATAGGAACTTATCCCTTCCAGTATTGGCTTATTGAAAAGGAGAATTAAAAAGTACCTCGTTTGTTCACCACTCTGTGAAGGGAATCCAAATAAATAACAATAAATTACATGATGAATCAGAGGCGGTGAGGCTTGGGAGGACTTCTCCCTACAGCCTGGAAATTGCCTTTCATTTATAATGAAGTGTTCCTCCCAAGATTTCAAATCATTATCTTGTTGATACATACGCTGAGCAGAGGTGCTCCCAGCCCCATTACAGCATTTTCTAAAAACAGGACGACTCACAAGCTTTTAGCGTGATGTCACCTGTGAATTTTAGGAGAAATTGGTTAAAGAGAGTGGGCGCTTTTCTCCCCCACTCAGGGGTCTCATCAATCGTGACCTATAGCTCAGTATTCACTGCCCCTTGCTATGTTACAGTTTTTCTTTGCAGTAAGAGGAGGGTGTGAGGGGAGGCTCAGACAAAGCATACGATAATAATAATAATAATAATAATAATAATAATAATAATAATATAATAATAATAATAATAATAATAATAATAAAATTCTGTAACTTTGAGAGCTAGAACCACCCAAATGGTCTTCATGAAGTCAGAGTCAATATGTTCACTTTTAATCCCCCGGGTCCAACACAGTGCCCAATGCAACATTTGCTGCTCTCTAGACCTAACCCTAACCCTAACCCTAACCTTATCCCTAACCCTAAGCCTAACCCAGATATGGCTGTGGAACTGTACATCCCCCTTTTTGATCTGCATCCTCCCAACAAAACCAGGAAATCCAAAGATTTTTTTGTTGTTGTTGTAAAACATCTTGAAGAGGAGAAATGGATGGCTGACGAGCCCTAACTCATAATGTCAAATAAAATCCTACATCTTCAAGGTCCTTCCTAGGGCCTGTTCTGTCTCATCCCAGTGAGAATGGAAGGCTACAGTGGAGTTACCTGGGAAATGAAAGGCTAGGCCGATCTACCTTAGTCTCTTTCTTCTGTGAAGGCAGTAGGAATGACAACTGGGCCTCTTCAGAGTACAATGGGGCGTGAGAAGATAGACTGCTATTGTCATAAGATGCATGTCATCTCTACCTATGTTCTGCTCAGCCAAAGTCCTCGCACTGGTCTCCACAGTACACTGGCTTCTGAGAAAGTACAGCCTTGAGCGTCATCCCTCCTCTGCCACCATGCCTGGTTTGAAAGAAAATGGCCCCCATATGCTCACAGGGAGTAGCACTATTAGGAGGTACGGCCTTGTTGGAATAGGTAGAGTCTTGTTGGTGGACGTGGGGGGGCGGGCAGAGCTTTAAGGTCAGGTCTCAGATGCTCAAGCCAGGCCCAGTGTGGCATTCTCTTCCTGCTGCCTGCCAATCTAGATGTAGAATTTCTTTCTTTCTTTCTTTCTTTTTTGTTTGTTTGTTTTTCGAGACAGGGTTTCTCTGTATAGCCTTGGCTGTCCTCGAACTCACTCTGTAGACCAGGCTGGCCTTGAACTCAGAAATCTGCCTGCTCCTGCCTCCCAAGTGCTGGGATTAAAGGTGTGTGCCACCACTGCCCGGCTTAGATGTAGAACTCTTAGCTACCTATCTTAGCTGCCTGGATGCCCCCATGCTTTCTGCCATGATGATAATGGACTAAACCTCTGAACTGTATGCCAGCTCCAAATAAATTTTTCCTGTATAAGAGTTACCATGATCGCCAGGCGGTGGTGGCACATGCCTTTAATCCCAGCACTTGGGAGGCAGAGAAAGGCTGATTTCTGAGTTCAAGGGCAGCCCAGTCTACATAGTGAGTTCCAGGACAGCCAGGGCTACATAGAGAAACCCTGTCTCGGAAAAAAAAAAAAAAGAGTTGCCATGATCATGCACAGCAAGAAAACCCTAATTTAGACACCTGCTAACATTTGCTATACCCCTCCTGGCAGTCAGCACCAGCTGTCATCCAGGAACTCTGAGGAACTGATATGAAGCAGAGCCTCCCCGTTCCTACAATACCCACCTGATTCTGCATTCAGGAGGTTTCCTTGTAAGGACTGCCCTGGAGTTAGACATGGCCATTCCTCTCTGTGCTAGGTCTGGAACTTGTCTGGACACTGTCTGGAAATACTACTTGTCACTCAGACAGGAGAAGCAACTATCTTCTTGTGTTTTGTTCTCCACCTCTGGATGCTGCCTTGGAGGAATTACTTCCAAGCTAGTGACAACCTTGGTTTGTGGCCAGCTGGAGCCCACAGCTGTGCTCCTATGTGACTTTGATGTAACTGAAGAAGCAACCTTGAAGCTGATCTCAAGAGTTTTGCAGATGGTGTAAAACAAAAACAAAAACAAAAACAAAAACAAAACTGCAGCCAAGTAGGGAGATTGGATGGGGGAGCCAGACTCCGCTGCCAAGAAGCCTGCGGAAAGTATGATGACCCCAGAAGGTAGTCACAAACATTGAGGAGCCCACTGTTCACCTTTTCATGAACCAACTGGCCTAGAACATGGCAAAGTGGAAAGACTGAGAGGGAGCCAGCCTTGTTGAAAGTCAAGGACACCGTCGTGAGGCCTGACCTCACAATAGGAATTGCCAGCATGTCCATACCAGGACGATCAAATCCACCTGGTAAAAGATATGTTATTTACCTCCTGGGCCCACAAAGGCAGGCGAGGAAAGCATAGGGTTTTGGGAGTGCCCAGGGTATAGTGGCCATCAGCATGGTAGTGTTGTGTTCCTCTGGACCTCATAATGGTTCCAAAGATGAATCTCTGTGATCAAGAATCACCACAACACCTACTTTTGCATGAGCCTTCACCAACTGACTTGGGTGATTGTGCCTGAGCATTCAACAGAAACCTATTTTCACTTTTAGTGCCTGAGTTGGGCCATAAATCAGAACTATCCAGGTCAGAGTTTTGAGTTTTAGTCACTTGTCATGACCACACATGCATCTTCACAGGGCTCTATGCAGAATCCTGCGATCCTTGAACTACAGCAAATGCAAAAGCATTGAAAGACAGACTGATAGACAGCACACTGTCATTCAACCAGGAAAAGCTAAAAATATGACAACAGTTTATTGGGGCCCTGGGTATAGTGTCCAGCAACACACACACAGAAACACACACAAACACACATACACACATACATACATACATACATACAGACACACACACACACACACACACACACACACACACACACACATTTGCAAGAAGGAATAACTGTTTAAAATCTGTTTTGTGACTTTAAACTTGAAAACCAGGACATGCATGGGCACACGTGCTCCACCATAGAGTGACACTAGAGCCCCATGTCAATAGTTTAACCCGGGGATTCTGGTGTGGTTTGAGTAACTCTTTCTTTATTGTAAGTCCTACATCAGGCCTTTGTTGGCCTGTGGAAGACCGTAAGCTAAAATGAAACAACTGCAGGAATATTATCTTGGCCTAAACTAAACAAAGAAAGCTGCTGACTCAACTGAGTTTCAGGAAAATCAGCTTTATTGTTTACAAAGTGTTGAGCTATTAGACGTCTCCATTAGACTGGAGTAGTTTGAGGGGCTTCACAAGAGGTCTGCACACATAGACACAGCCACCTCCAGAGAGCAGCCCACATTACAGAGCTTACTGTGGAAGCCGCCTCAATCTCCCATCTTCTCTTTCTGGGAAATCATTCCACATTATGACTGTTTGTGACTACAATGTCTTTCCAATGCACAGTGTTATCATCAGAGCTGGCTTCCTCTGTGTCCAGGCCTCAGAATTACATCTGCAATATGCCTTCAGGCACATTATATACAATTAGGAAGTCTTCTTGAGTGGCTCATTTTTTCCAAATATGTAATTTTGGCCAAATGATATTAAGGGATTAAAAAAAAGATACCATTCCATTAGCTGAAATTATTACTATTTTAATTTGCCCACAAAGCCTTTATTTCAAGTATCATTTCTTATAACTTGCAACTCAGTGGGTATCATAATCCTGATAGAATTTGAGCTACTTGATAGCCTGTGACATTTCAGAAGCCTCATTCCCAACAGAAAGTCGGTTTAATGAGCACTTCTGGTGTTAACTGTGAACAGCTATTTTCCACACTCTTAAAGTACATGACTAAACCAGGACTGGTGCCACCTTTGTTAATGTAACACCTGGTGTTCTGTCCCTCCCCGAGCCTGACCCCAGCAATCATCCTGCCGTCATGCCTAGCCAATTTATGGATGAGATGGACTACAGAAAAAGCCTAGGAGCTGAGCCAGCCTCCTGAAATAGCAAGAGTCAAGACAAGTTTCTGGAAATTTCCCCTTCAACTGCAAGACAATGAAACTTTCTCATAGACATTTCAAACAGAGGAGCCTCTGCCAGAAAGGTCTTATTTATCGGAGAAAGTGGAATGCCTCGGAATTCAGAAAACAAATAGTAGACGGGACAGAACTCACCACTCACTGTATTGTCCCTTTGTTATGCCACAGTCAGCTTAGAAGCCAGGTTGTCCAGCGTGCATCCTCCATCCTCCATCCCCTCCATGCTTAGCCTCCATCTTCCATGCTCATCCCCTGCCCTCTATTCAGCAGCTCCATGGTCCAAGTAGACTGTAAGATTCTTTTCTCTCTCTGCTATTCTGAAGACACATCAGTCCATGCCAAGCAGATGCAGAGCAGCAGCATCTCTGAGCTCTAAACAGCACTGAGGTGACACCAATGGTGTGACATTGTGGAAGGGTAATGCTGGGGTCCTCTAGAAAAACAGTTAAAATGTATGTGCTCTTTACATGCAATATCTGATTATTGTTGGAAATGTAGGGGGATTGGATTTTCTCACATTTTGATAGAGATTGTCAAGATGGCTCAGTGGGTAAAAAGCATTTGATTTACAAGCCTGATGACCTTAGTCCAATCTTTGAAACTTACGAAAAAAGCCAGATGTGGTTGTGATGAGAATCTGTGGTTCTAGCGCTCCCACAGAGACATGGGAGGTGACAGAAGCTGCTAGGAAGCTTGTGGGGTGTGGCAGACACCTCACCTCAAAAGAAAGGTAGAAGAAGAGAATCAGCTCCCAAAATTTGTCCTCTGACCTCTACACTGGTACCATGGGCTTATACATCTAGTCTGGGACATATACATCACACACATACACACACATACACACTCACACATGAATAAAATAAAAAGTATAACAGGAGCTAGAGTAATGATCTTAGATCTTTAGCATCCATATAGAAATCCAGGCATGGCAATGTGTGTGTGTGTGTGTGTGTGTGTGTGTGTGTGTGTGTGTGTGATCCCAGTTCTGGGGAGGCAGAGACAAGAGGATCCCCGAGCTGGCTGGATAGCCAGCCGAGCCCAAACAGATGAGTTCCAAGTACAGTGAGAGACTGTGTCTCAAAAAATGAGGTGAAGAGCTACTGGGAAGGTAACTGTAGTTAACCACTGTCCTTCACACACACAGCACAATATATACACACTTAAAAACAAACATGTCCAGGCATATGTGCAACACACACACACACACACACACACACACGCACACTTTTTAAGCAAGATGAAATTCATTTTACATTTCAAATTATGCTGTATGCGCTTATGACATAAATATATACAAATCCTCATCTAGCGCAAGTCTTGCTGAGGAGAGGTTAGAGGGTGAGCATGGGCAAGCATAAAAATTCAAAATACAGTCAAGCACCTAATTGGTCTAGTACCTTCTATCCCCTCAACACTCGAGTCATCCTGCCTTCTTGCACAGTGTTGTTAAAGCAAAATAAATCACTTGCTATGACTGGGTTTTAGGAAAATATGTGCGAACTGTTCAGGCAAAAAATCAGTTTGAAATGGATGAAATTTTCCATCTGAGTGCTTCAATCGAGAGAGAGTGCTTCTGGGAGTGCAATGTTTTTAATCTTGTTTTAAAATAAATGCTTTAATGTATAAATCACTCAATTGTAAAGGCACTTCAATTTTATTTTCCTTTAGTTTTGAGACTTTGCTCTGCAGTCCCAAGTAAAAACTCTCAGATAAAACCTGCTAAAAGTGACGGGCACGAATGCGCAAGCACAACTATAAATTTATACAACACTCAAGCTGTTTGGACTTTGCAAAATTCACTAATAAAACGCAGAAGTGGGGTTTCCCCTCTGCATGTTCCCTGGCACTGATGTTACATGTGCATCTTTGAGGTAGGCAGAGGATGGCAAACTTCAAATATGAATAGGACTTTCTCGTGGACACAACAGTCTGCTAAATTCTTAACGAGTCGGTTATGGTAATTACGGAAAATTTTAGCTTTACATTATTTGTTCTGACCATAGTGTGTGTGTGTGTGTGTGTGTGTGTGTGTATGCAGGTGTATGTGCTGATGTATGTGTGTATGTGTGCATATATATGTAGGTGTGTGTATTTGTGTATGTATATGTATGTACATGTGTATATGTGTATGTGTGTGCATGTATATGTGTGTATGTGTTTGTGTGCATGTATATGTGAGTATGGATGTGTATTGTATACATGCATGCATTTGTGTGCATGTGTATGTATGTGTGCATAGTTGGTGTATGTGATTGTGTATGTGTGTGTATATATATATATGTGTGTGTGTGTGTGTATGTGTGTGTATGTATGTGTGTATGTGTGCACGTGTATATGTGTATGTGTTTGTGTATGTGCATGGATATGCACATGTGTATATATACACATATGTGTATGTATGTATGCGTGTATATATATACATATGTGTATGTGTATATATGTGTGTGTATATGTTATGCATGTGTGTGCATATTATATATGTATATGTGTATATATGTGTTTATTTGTGTGCCTTCCCAAGCCAATTTTGCAGCACTCTGATTCAGCAGCATTCAAGGGGAAAAATTTCTCAGCTAATAATACAAAATAGGTCTTAAGCTGCTGCATATTAATCAAATTCATTTAAGTACATTCATTAATTTGTGTGTATAACAGCCAGCCTGGGAATGTGGAGGGTGCTGATTTTGCACAAAGTACATATATTAATGAAAGCTAGAACTTCAACATGACTAATAGCTTTAAAAATATTTTCATAAAGCAAATTCTAAGGGGGTAATAGTGAATAATTGTTTTCTTTTTTAGTGATTCTACTTTGATTTTATTTTTTCTTATTAGACTTTAAGTAGAAAAAAAAATAAAAAATTACAGAGAAGAAGGCTACTAAGAAATGATGGAGCCTAAAGCATGGTAAAGGAAAAGATGCTGCAACATTGAGCAGCGATGGTCGTAAAATTCCAACCTTACCTATAAATGACTTGACCTAAAAACAGGTTCATGGTCACATGTCTGTGTAAAAAGACATGGATCTGAAGTTAGTTAGGAGAGAGTCCTTCATTTTCTGTATGGGGCTGCAAGCTAGGAAGGGGTGTGGCAAAGAAAAGTGAGCATAGGAGGGTGTGTCTGAAACCAATGGGAATCGTTTCCTTATCCTTCTCAAGTTAGAGTGTTTCCTGACTTGTGTGATAGTCAAATACCTTAGAAGGGGGTTTCTTTAGCCCTTAAGTGCTGCTTCAAAGGCTAGATTCCCACCCAGCCAGCCTCCACTCAGGCAGAACCTGTCCTCAATAAGCATTTAAGTGAGACACCAACAAGTACATAAGACAGCAACTTGAGGGAACCCTGGGGTGGCCTCAGAGAGAGAGGTGTCACGCTGGGTGGGCTGATACTGGATGGAGTATCCTTCAGACTCTTCTCCTCTACCCCCCAGCCTGGATGTGGTGGCTTGTGTCTTTAATGTCACCACCCCATAGACAAGTCGGTTGGTGGGAACAGAATAATCCAGAAACCTTAAGTACCAGCTAGCCTGGAGTTAACAGAGCAGCAGAGACAAGAGAAGCCCTTCTTCTACAAGGTAGAAGGAATAAGTCGACTCCTGCAAGTTGTCCTCTGACTCCTCCATATGTGCATCACAGCATGCAGGGGCCATTGTGAGTAGACAAGGAAGGCTGCCTACACACACACACACACACACACACACACACACTATATATATGTGTGTGTGTGTGTGTATGTGTATATATGTATGTATATATAATTTTATATAAAATACATTGTACGAAACAGATTTTTTTTTATATTTCAACTGATTCAGGTAAACAGTTTCTTTGCTAAAACATTGGAAAGGGGGGTTGAAAATGACTAAAACATGGGAGCCTGGGGAGGTCGCTGAGTTGGCCATGTGCCTGCTGTACAAGCATAAGAACCTGAGTTCCATGCCCCAGCACCTGTGTTCCTGCCAGGCACTGGTATCTGTAAGTCCAGTCCTGGAGTGTGGGGTTGGGGAGTAGAGACAGGGTGAGGGACCTGTAATCTATAGATTTGAAATTTTGTACATGGGGCAGACAAATAAAAGTGGCTAGATACTAAAACATGACTAAGTGTCACACTCCCTATCTTTAACTGTTCACAACACTCCATGGAAACCAGTGTTTTGACTGTGAAAAGATGATGGCGATGGGCTGGGTTTTTTTCCTTCTTCTTCTTCAGAAATAAATATAACAAGGGATGCTACTCGTTAAATTGTATGCTATGAAACAGTATCGTACATGACACACACACACATGACCAACACAACCAAACATTAAGCTACACAACATGGGCTCTCTTAATTATTAGCTGTCATATTGAGATTAAATTGGGCATTAAATTAAGTTTAAAGAGGGATTAAATTGTGACAAGAAGTGCAGTAAAGACACAATAGGCATTGAAAATAAAAGGCAATTACTCAGAATACAATCACACTATTAAGGGCCTGAATACACTCCTGCTTTCAAAATTAAACTCAAGTTTTATTTTAGTTGAACAATGGAGATGAAAAAGTGACATTTGTTATCTTGGTCCCTGCATTTTAAAATCGTGGAACGTCCAGACCTTCACTCATCACCTGTGGTTGAAGCCCCTGATGGTGGCTTCAATGCCCATGTTGGTGGCTTTTCAATTCGATATTAACATTAACATTTCATTTTCCTGTGACTTGTCACACCATTCCTCTCAAGCAATTTTACAAATTCCCTACTAGTCAAGGAGATTTTGCCAAGTTTTAACATCTTACAATTTTTAAAGAATTTTTTATGTACATGTGTCCCTCAGTATGCTCACATGTATGCTGGTACCCCACGAGGCCAGGAGAGGGCATCTGATTTCCTGGGGCTAGAGTTACAGGCAGTTGTGACACAGGGAGATCCCAGGAGTTCATCACTAGCCTGTCTAGCCAAATCAGTGAGCACCAGGTTCCGTGAGAAGAGTGTCTCAAAAGTGTTTCCAAGTTCAGTGCCATGCTGTCTCAAAAAGTAAGATAGTAAGTAACTGATGAAGACATTGGCTATTAAACACACACACACACACACACACACACACACACACACAGAGGCACCAATATCCGCACACGTGTGCATAGACAGGCATGTGTACATGTGCATTTGCACATACACACACGTACACACACATGAATGCACACACACAATTAATTAATTAGTGTAATTAAATAATGAATCATTGGACACGCTCAATATATTGCAATAAAGGTCCTAGACATTGTAGCACAAGCAACCATGTTCTCTGCTTCACTTATCTGTTTTGAAGATACTTAATAAAGACCCATTAAGAAGCCTGTACGTAGACTGCAGCGACACCAACAGAGTGCCGTTGGTCAGCGGCAGCCCACAGACGAGGCTTCTTGGAGCCTGAGCTTAGACAGGTCGCCCTATGAGCTTTATCTTTACTAGGATGCCTTTTATAAGTATAAAATGAGAAAAAGGAATTTGATCTTACCATAGGAAAACTGCTGGTATAAAACATTCTCCTTTAGAAGTGACACAATAACCCATTACTTTATTTTCATAGTCAGTCTGTGCTCAGGATATTGGAATAATTAGATCTTGAATGTTTCTGAGATGAATTCTACATCCAGGATGATGGTGTCAGTCCCCTCTCAAGTGTTTCCTCTTTTATACTTTTTAGAATATCGTTCGAGTCTGAGACTTGTGTGCAGTCAGGGACAGGTCTTACAAACTCACTAGCACGAACAAATCCAGTTTCTGTTTATTTTTTCCAGGTATCTTTCTAACCCTCTGATGGTACCTCATTAATACAAACATTCCAGCCAGAACAAAACTCAGAAGGCTAGGGATGAATTCTGTAGAAGGGGAGACCCACTGAATTTGGGGACATATAGTACCTCCAACGGTTTGATCTGGGCTCTGAAGCCCAGTTCCTTCACTATGTGTAAGAAGCTAAACGTAAGACCCTACACTGACACCTTCACAAACAGGTCTATTTACAGAATGCCTTCCCCTAGCCTGTAGCCTCTGCCAACACCTACCTGCCAGGCATCTAGCCTTTGAAATGTCACTGCCACAGCACCAATTACACATATTTCCCAGACCACATGACCTCAATGTAAACATCCAGAATGACAGCACACAACAGACTTACTTCTCTACTTTGGCTCCCACTAAGTCTGGAGGACCCCTCCAGCCAACTAGCTACAGACAAGGTCTCTGATTGCCTTGGGGCTGTGAATCATTCCAGACCTCACAGGGAACACCTCTGATATTAGCCACAACCAAACATGGGTTGCATTCAACCTACTCCAAAGTGGCGTGCTCTGGCCTGGGGTAGATGTGAATGATGCCTAAGTCTGTCACCACAGAGCACAGTCTCACAGGTACCTTCTCTTGCATTGACTAGGTGAGACTGAACACTGGGTGGGGAGAGATGAGAGTAAGGAGGAGGCAGGGAGGAAGGAGAGGAGAGGAGGGGTAGAGAGAAGGGAAGGGAGGAGGGGAAAGCAAGGGAAGAAAAGAAAAGAGGGATGGAGGAAGGAATCGGGGAGGAGAGCACAACAGGGATGGGAGTTGGAAAGCAGTTTATTCTCATCCTCTCAGGCTTACTATGGTACTCAAACAGCATCTCAAAGCAGTAGAGATGTCCTGTTGAATAGAAGCAAAGCAGACTCAAAATCCTGCTATAACACTGACATCCTTAGTGCCTGCTCAAATGGTCTGGCTGAACCAGCCCTTCAACCTTCCTGAGAACATTTCTACCAACTTCAATGAGACCTTCATTCAGTCTTTATTCAGATCTCTTGTTTACCGAACAACAGTTCGCTGAGTTCATCCACCTTTGTTCCACTTTTCTTTGTTAAGAGCACAGGGTCCAGCCTTTGGCCTCGTGGATGTGAGATGTTACTTTCCCTGTGTTTCAAAAAGTTGTGCTCCAGAGATGTCCCATTGTAGGGGTGTAGCCACCGTTTCCTCAGATCACATGTCTCCTTCTGGATGCAAAGTCTATTTATTCCAGCTACGGTTCTTTGAGGGGGTGGGGGGGAGCAAAGATGATCTCTCTGGAGATGTGCAGAAAAACTGAGTGTTCCAATTTATAACAATGTAGTCAAGATGCTTAGAATAGTGATGGTCCCTGTCTGTCTTGTTCGGTTTCTTTCTGGAACAGGGGGCCTGACTTCCTTTCTCTCCCTTGCTAAGCTGTTATTTGTCGGTGGGAGCTGGAAAGCTGGAAAGTGGTGCTATTTAGCATGTAAATAAACCAACACTTTTTCCAGTAAATGGCTCTGCCTACCATTATATGCCAGGAACTCCTTTCTGCACAATGAGGAATTCAATTCCTGTACTCCTTTCTCCCCATTGTCCTTTCAGGGAGGGAAAGGTGATCGTGCAATTATGGAAGTCTTTTTGCTTTATATTTTTCCTCAATTGTGCCCTAATTTTGCTTGTCTCCTTACAGACAGCATTTCCATTGTTAAATCAGAGTCGTATGGTGTTTTATGAATTAATCTACTTCCTGCAGTCCAGTGTTTAATAAACGATGTAAATGAAGGCTGTGGCTCTGAGGTCTATTTAAAGAGCTGTGCTTACGCTCCATGGTTCTGGCCAGATGAGTGGGCGCATGCTTCTGCATTTTTATATGAGCTGCACTGAAGCTGGTCATTATATTGTGAACGGCAGGCACAGCGCAGCTATACTGCGCTTTGAAGGCTCTTGTGCATCCGCCCATGTGATGATGGACGTCGGCTAGTACTCCGATGCAATGTTACACTATTTTAATTCTTTCCCAGGCAGTGTTATCTTTGATCACTTCCTATTCACTGGGAGAAACTCCATACAATTGCCATCCCACATCATGTTGTGGGGACTGTGCCAAAGCTCCCTGGAATTTAGCTGTTCAAGGCAATTTCCCTACCCTTGGGCTGCTCGTTAAAGGGATGTGGCTTCAAACTTTAATGAATAAGGTAGACTGAAAATTCCACTTTTCTTTCAAAGAGACTTTGGCTTCCTTTCTTCTTCTTTCTTTTTTCTTTCTTTTAAAAAGTGTTTTCTGCTGCTGATTTCTTTGTTTAACTGGAATTGATCCTCTCCCTGGGATAGCCATGGCTGCAGTTCAACATGCGAAGCGGTTTCTAGTCACATTCTGTCTTTGCAATTCAAGTGTATAATTTTATCAAAGAATGCCATAAAATATTTGGATTTTCACTCAAAGAAAGGACATTGATGCTGGTGTGTGTTATACCTACCATCCATAGCTTTAGTCCAGGGTGGAACATTTCTCCTTCAGATGTCCTGTTTTAGCAAACACCAAATCTGTTCTTTTTACCCAGGCGATAGGAACCACCAAAGCTCACTAAAAAGTTGAGCAAGAAGGAGTTAAGTGGGAAAAAATGACAGGGTACAGCCACTGTTTAGGAAAGAGCCTCCTTTTCAAAACCCAGCAGGAAAAAGCTCAGCCAAATTTGAGTTCATTTCCCTCTTTAAAGGCAGGCATTAGCTGGAACAATGGCAAAGTCCTGGCTATACAGTTCAGCTCCTCAGTAACAAACCAGGCTCATCTAAGCATCTATAGTTCAAGTACTGCAGAAGCAGAGACAGGCTTTCTGGACAGCTGGTCTAGCCATGGAAGGCTCAGGGTCAATGAATGTTCTGATGGTAGTGGTGGTGGTGGTGCTGGTGGTGGTGGTGGTGGTGGTGGTGATGATGGTGGTGGTGATGGTGGTAGTGGTGGTGATGGTGGCAGTGGTTTGATTTGTTTTGATTTGGGGAAGTTTTGTTTTGTTTATCAACTTGACACAAACTAGGGTCATCTGGAACGAGACAACCCCAATTGAAAAAAATGCTTTCATTGGATTGGCATGTAAAAAAGTCCATGGGGCCATTTTCAAGAAAATGCAAGGGCCCAGCCCACTGTGTGCAATGCCACACTGGACAGGTGGTCCTGGATTATATAGGAAAGCAAGCAGAAGAGGTTGGAGAGGTGGCTCAGCAGCTAAGAGCACTGGCTGCTCTTCCAGAAGACTGGGGTTTGATTTCCAGCACCCATATAATGACTCCTAATCACCTATAACTCCAGGCCCAGGGGATCAGGTACCTTCTTCTGGCTTCCTTGGGCATAGTATGGGAATGGTGCACAACTTATATTCAGGCAGACTTACCATGTACATTTAAGAAGTGAAAACAAGACAAGCATAAAGCAGGCTGAGTTAGCCATGGAGAGAGCAAGCCAGTATTAGCATTCCTCCATGGACACTGCTGGTGCCTGCTTCCAAGGTTCCTCCTTGAGTTCCTGCCCGACTTCCCTTCCTGATGGACTACAAGCTGTAAGCTGTAATAAACGCTTTCTTCCCTAAGCTCTCTTTGGTCATGGGGCTTATCATAACAAGAGGAAGCAAAGCAAACGAAGACAGTGAAAGACCTTGTTTTAAAGAAAATGTGATGGGGAGCCATTGAGAAGCATACCCAGCAGGGACTGCTGGCCTCCAAAGGCATACACGCACATGTGTACCTTGATACACCTGAATACACAGACCACAATACACATACATACCCTACCATACCCTGAAAGAAAGAGAGAAAGAGCAGGGAGGAAAGGAAGGAGGGAGGGAAGGGTAGGGAGGAAAGAAGAAAAGGAGGAAGAAGGAAGGAGAGGAAGGAAGAAGAAAGGAGGAGGAAGAGGAAGGAAAGAAGGAGAGGAAGGAAGGAGAGAAAGGAAGGAAGGAGAGGGAGGAGAGGAAGGGAGGAAGGAAGGAAGGTAGGCAGGCTTAAATTAAGTTTGTTCTTTTTTAATACTTTAAATGTCTAAAATTTTCTTTCTGTTGCCTAGTGAGCCAGGAGCAGAAAACAGCCCTGAGAGGATGGGAGGGGGCGGGGCGATATTAAGTGGCATTCTGAAAGTCTGAGTCACACCTAGAGTTAGTGTGTCACCAGCATGGGAGGGAAAGAATATGCTTCATGCTGAGCCTTGGAGATCTTTGCCAATTCACACAGCAAAACCCAGTGGCCCAGCTCCTGAGCTCTGGGGGCTTCACGGTTTCCTACCAACCAGAGGAGACTCAGGCCTGGGATCATCAATTTGAAATGTGGGATGAACAATAGTGAAATAATGAAGATAGGAAAAACAAACAAACAAACAAACAAAACTAGACAGGAACAACAAACCAGCACTAACTTGTGCTCACTCTGCATAGGCTATGCTTCTAGTAAAATCAATTATTCACTGTTATTTGAAACTCAAATTTAACTGGGCATCCTGCATTATATCTGACAACCACAGGCCTAGGATTTTCTTTTCTTTTTCTTTCTTCTTTCTTTCTTTTTTTTGTTTTTTTTTTTTTTTGTTTGTTTGTTTTTGTTTTTTTTTGGTCTTCAGGAGCAGAGTTCCAGCCCCACGACTGCCTGCTGTTAGGTAGCACACTCCACAAGTGGCAGAAAGACAATGTACTCATGCAATGTGCTCTTTGTCTGAGCTACTCCTTATCCATATTTAAATCTAACCTTTGACACAATCCCAGGGAGATGGTCAGCATCCAGCTCACTTCCAAATAAAAATAATACTCAAAGCCATTATCTGATCTTTCAACTCAAAGCACCAGATAACCAACTCCAAATTTCCCGGTCCCAAACCCTGCCTTTTTTCGCCCCACCACAGTGACCCGGGTAGCCCCACAGCCCCAGGGTTCTCTCCGCTGCACAGAGTGTTCATTCCTACACTTTCTCTGTCTTGTTTCCTACACTTCCTGTCCAAAGCTATTTATTCGCTACTCCTTGTCCTTGGCTAAGCTGCCATCAGCCCATGGAAAGAGGACAAAGAGAACCGATTGTGATGGTTTCCCCTCCCTGGGGCCTTTCTCCTAATCCTGCATTTGAAAGTTCCCTTGGAATGAATTGACACTCAGCTGAAAACTGAGTGCTCCTGTGACCCTGAGCTTGGTTGGCTCATGAATCCAGTTAGTGACCTTCTATGCTTGGTGTAGAACCACTTTTTTCTGTTCTTGGTATAGTAATTTTGATTTTGCTAGACATATAGAATGAGGAATTGGGGGAAAGAACCTTAAGAATTTTCTACTCATTTCTGAATTTTAATTATTCTTTTTCTTAATGGCTTGATACAACCCATAAAACATCCTACTGGAGAGATATGTAAGAATTAGCACAGGAGCCTGGGAGATGGCTCAGAGGAGTGATCACCTTATAAGCGTGGGACATGAGTTGATCACCTACAAGGCACCTAGTTAAGAGCCTGGCCTGGTGGAACACCTTTGTAATACTAGCCTGAGAAAATGGAGACAGGAGGATTCCTGGGGTTCACTGGTCAACTAATCAAGCCTATGGAAAATTCCGGGCCAATGAAAAGACTCTGTCTCAAAAATGACATGGATGGCACCTGATGAATGAGAGTTGTGTGTATGTGCACACACACACACACACACACACAAACACACACACATACACACACAAACACACACACACACACACACAAACACACACATACACACACAAACACACACACACACATATACACAAAAAGAGAGATTTTTTTCTTTTAACAGATTAGCATCTATTCTTTCAAGATCCTTTCATGTATCTTTACCAATATGCATATTTTAACAAATATACAAAACCATGGACAACTTTTTCACTTAATTATTATTATACCACTTCCTTATCAGTATCCATAGACTTACCTTTTAAATTTTTGGTGGTCATATAATATTCTACTGCATGTATTGATGTACTACAATGTATTGAATTAATAGACTATTTACATATACTTTTAGATTTTCCCTCAGAGCTTTCTTATTATAGCCAAAACTCAAGATTTTTTTATTTCTGGAGAGTAAATTCTGAGGAGTGTAATGTCTAAGGCTGAGTGTGTGCCTCACGGATATGAGGGTGAATTGCCAAAAGACTCTCCATAAAGGCTTTGCCTGTCCCTTCCCATCATTCCTTTCTAACTTTATCTTAGGAATTTCCACTTTTTCTTAAGTATTATAGAAGACATGAACACTTTGTCTCTTGTGTGCAGTAAGGATTCTCCACCCAATGTATCTGTTATCTTTTTTGCTTTAATTATGATATTCTGCAAAATTGTTAACCTGTTAGGGAGCCTGATGATGCAGGTGTGTATAATTTTCACCTATCCTGCCCTTCTAGAGACACCTTCCATGTGCCAAAATTATATGTCACTCAAATCCTTTTCTGGTGCTCTCATAGTTTTAGACGTTTATATCTCAGGCTTTGAAACGTCTACCACCCATTTCAGCAGAGTGCAAACTTTATATTTTCCAAATGGCTAGCCATCTGAGTTGTCCATCACTTTCCCATCAACTGGAAATGCTACTTTCATTGCGTGTTCAATGTCTACATACACTTAGATCTATTTCTAGATGGTGTTATGATTGCTTTGCATTTCTCCCTGGTTCTGAGTCAGGACAATACTTACTAAAACACTGAGTTTCTTGGTCCACTCTACCAGGATAGGAACCATGGGTGGAAGAGGAGAGGCTCTTTCACTGTTGGCAATCCTGAGCTTTCTGGGGTGTCAAAGCCTCAGAGGCTGGACCCAGCACATTCTGGCTCCAAACCCTATGTTCTACTTTCATGTCTGTTTCTGTGATAAAATACCTTGACAGGAAGCAACCAGCAGACAAAAGGCTTTATCTTTTCACTTTCAGATTCTGCCTGACATGGCAGGAAAGTTGCTGTGGCGGGCGCTTAAAGCAAGCAGGCCCAACACATCCACAGCCAAGAGCAGCAAGAAATGAATGCACGCAGCTCTTGCTGGCCTGGTGGTGCCCAGCTGGATTTCTTCACTCTCGCCTAGCCGGTGCTGGCCTGGTGTTTTCATATCAATAACTTAATTAAGACAGTCCCCCACAGGCCAACCCAATATGAGACTCTTGGTAATTCTACATTGTGTCAAGTTGACAAGTAAAGCTAATGACCACACCCTGAGACCTAAGAACCTATTTTTTTCAGACTTTAAAAGCCAGTGACTTATGGCTACGGGCACTCAAGTTGGAGGATTATGGCTCTGGGCTTTAACCACCCCAGCCCTTGGGAGCTTTTGTAATCCTTGGCTTCTGGCAACACTGCACAGTGGCATCAGATAGCAGCAAGCAGCAGCAGGCAGCAGCAGGCAGCGCCTCTGTCTGACATTGCTTGCTCAGACCTCAAGTGTCAGGATGCTGAGCCACGGACAGTGATCATGATACAACTGTCTGGCTTAGAGTCCCTGAAACTTTTGGGCCTTTGGTAGTTCCTCAGAAGTATTCTAGTGAGCATGGTCTCTCACCTTCAGCTCCTCACAGCCCTTGTTGTCTGTACTGCATCTATCCTCTGCTGTCTTTGCCACAGTCACTCTCAGGAACTCCTCAGCTACTCTCTCATGATTATCCCTCTGTTACTGCTGGAGTCTGTCATTCTTCCTTTGTGCTACCAGCTTGGCCTACTTTACTACTGATAAATACCGAAAGTATGCAAGAAGAGTTCACTTCAGGCAAGCCTTTCAGTAGACTTCCTGTTTGCAACAGCAGAGGGCAGCACAGCAGGGGGCAGCACAGGAGGGTGCGGTATCTCCCGGTTGGTTGGATAAAAAGAGGGCGTGGCAAGGGTGTCTGCAACAGTCGAGTCAGTTCCCCACTCAACTAAAGAACTGTGTTTGCAAGTGTTGCTGTACACAGTCCAGTGTGCAAACGAGAGACTCGTCACCAATCTTCATAGTCCCAAATGAAAGACTGTGTTTGAGCCACCATGAATCTTCTTTGAACAAGCAAGAGAAATGCTTCCATTCCAGTTTGCTTCTTCGTTACTGTGATAAACACCATGACCAAAGGCAATGGGGAGAGGAAAAGGTTTATCACATCTTACAGTTTAGAGGTCATCGACAAATAAAGTCCAAGAAGGGACCTGGAGGCAGGAACTGAAGCAGAGACCGGAAGGACGTGCTGCTTACTGCTTTACTCCTAGCTCCTTTTCTTATCCAATCCAGGCCTACCTGCTCACGGACGGCACCACCCACAGAGAGCTGGCCCTTCCTCCATCAATTAACAGTCAAGAAAAATGCTTTGCCTAGAGCCATTCTCACAGAGTGAGTTTCTCAACTGAGGTTCCCTCTTCCTAGATGACTCGAGTTTGCATCTGTTGGCAAAAGCTAACCAGCACACTCCCTTTCTGACCCGTGTGGGAATGGCTACAGGGTCTCTTAGAGTTTATTATGCCAAAAAGTCCAGCATGAGCTGCCGAAACTGTTGGAGCTGAGGCAGAGCCCTTTGGAACTAGAGTTGCGCTTCAGCAGCAAGCAGCTGCAGCTGCTGTGTAGCTCCCTCCTGACATCCATAGTTTCAGTTTAAACTTTCCTAACGGTGTCTGTGAAGCGTTCGAAACAGCTGGTGCTGGTGTGAGGGAGTTCAGCTGGTGGTTGACTCATAATTCTTCACTCAGAGAAGCTGGGATAGTTGGGAGGACTTGACAGCTACGAGTTAAGGAACCAAGTTATCCTAGTCCCTAGCAGCATGTTTATAAGAAAGTAAATGCTTAAAGAGGGTGCTCATAATAAAGGCTTATTAGTAATAGTAATGGTATTTTTTTTAAAGATTTATTTATTATTATAAATAAGTACACTGTAGCTGTCTTCAGACGCACCAAAAGAGGGCTCATTACAGATGGTTGTGAGCCACCATGTGGTTGCTGGGAATTGAACCCAGGACCTTTGGAAGAGCAGTCAGTGCTCTTAACCACTGAGCCATCTCTCCAGCCCAGTAATGGTATTTTTTTTTTTTTTTTTAGATAATTTCTTTATTTACATGTAAATTTTCCCTTCCCCAGGTTCCCCTCCAAAAAACAAACAAACAAACAAACAAAAACAACAAGAACAAACTTCTTTTGCTTCCCCCCTCCCCATGCCTGCCACCCCACCCTCTCCCACTTATTGGCCCTGGCATTCCCCTACACTGGGGCACAGAACCTTCACAGGGCCGAGGTCCTTTCCTCCTACTGATGATCAAATTTGCAGTCCTCTACTATACACATGCTGCCAGAACATTCAGTCCCACCATGTATAGTCCTTGATTGGTGGTTGGGTCCCTGGGAGCTCTGAGGGTACTAGTTAGTAATTGTTGTTTGTCCTAAGGGGCTGCAAACCCTTCAGCTCCATAGAACCTTTCTCTAACTCCTTCATTGGGGACAGTGTACTCAGTTCAATGAATGGCTGTGAGCCTCTACCTCTGTATTAGTCAGGTATTGTAAGAGCCTCTCAGGAGATAGCTATATGCTTGTCCATCCTTCAGTCTCTGCTCCATAGTTAATCTCTGCCACTCTTTCTGTGTGTGTTTGGTTCCCCTTTTTAAGAAGGAATGAAATGTCCACATTTTGGTCTTCCTTCTTCTTAAGTTTCTTGTGGTTTGTGGGTCATTCTTCCTATATTCCAGACTTCTGGGCTAATAACCACTTATTAGAGAATGCATACCATGTGTGATCTTTTGTGATTGGGTTACCTCACTCAGGATGATACTCTCCAGATCCATCCATTTCCCTAAGAATTTCATAAATTCATTGTTTTTAATAGCTGAGTAGTACTCCATTGTGTAGATGTACCACACTTTCTGTATCCATTCCTCTGTTGAGGGACATCTGGGTTGTTTCCAGTTTCTGGCTATTATAAATAAGGCTGCTATGAACATGGTGGAGCATGTGTCCTTATTACATGATGGAGCATCTTGTGGGTATATGCCCAGGAGTGGTATGGCTGGGTCCTCTGGTAGAACTATGTCCAATTTCCGGAGGAACCGCCACACTGATTTCCAGAGTGGTTGTACCAGTTTGCAATCCCACCAGCAATGAAGGAGTGTTCCTATTTCTCCGCAACCTCTCCAGCATCTGCTGTCACCTGAGTCTTTTATCCTAGCCAATCTCACTGGTGTGAGGTGGAATCTCAGAGTTGTTTTGATTTGCATTTCCCTGATGGCTAAGGATGTTGAACATTTCTTTAGGTGTTTCTCAGCCATTTGGAGTTCATCAGTAGAGAATTCTTTGTTTAGCTCTATGCCCCATTTTTTAATAGGGTTATTTGGTTCTCTGGAGTCTAACTTCTTGAGTTCTTTGTATACATTGGATATTAGCCCTCTATCAGATATAGGGTTGGTAAAGATCTTTTCCCAATTTGTTGGTTGCCGTTTTGTCCTATTGACAGTGTCTTTTGCCTTACAGAAGCTTTGCAACTTTATGAGGTCCCATTTGTCAATTCTTGATCTTAGAGCAGAAGCTATTGGGGTTCTCTTCAGGAAATTTTACCAGTAATGGTATTTAATGGTGCTCCTGACTCAGTGCCCTAGAGAAAGTCTGATCCATCTCATGAAAACGAGCTCTGTTCCACAGCTCCTGGTTCTCCACCAACACACACTGCTATCACTTGATTATCTCATCTTAGCATCACAGGAAACATTGCCCCTTCTTCTCTTTTGTTGTAGTGACTGTACTGGGATTGGACCTAGGGTCTTAGCCAAACATTATACTGTTGAGCTATAGCCCCAGCCAACACTTTTCCATTATTTTATTTTTAAGTTGGCTTTAATGAATACGCATCTTATCTTTTGACTATAAAATTAAATAACAGAAGGTAATTGATTAAAACATGTAAGTTCTATTTACTACTCCTGGTCATAGCTCCTGCCACATAATTTGAAGTGTTCCCTTCCAATCTTCAACAGATGTTTACAAGCTAAAGAACAGGGCCATGTACAACTGTGCAAAGGAAATGGACTATCCCAGTGTAGGGCAGACAGTCAGCCAGAGCAAACTGGGAAAACTGCTAAATGCTAGGCCAGTTCCACACTACATGGGAAGTGGCTGCTGATCCCAGCTGTCCCAACTGACCCCTGCTGTCCCCTCAGGGCTGCCTCAGTGCCACTAGCATGGCATTTCCTCTTTATATCAGGTTCTGCATGGATATTCACAAATGACATTTGTGTGTGTGCCTTTTCCTGTCCTATTTATGGTCAAGATTATACCATATCCATAGAAAGACTTGAAAACACCTGAACTTTTTTTCTTTTTTTCCAGGTATTCCCTGGAAAACCTAAATGTCACAAGAGTTCCAAGTTCTTTTGTTAAAATTTGTTTATCAAGGCCTCAAGACTTCTGGGGGAGGAAGAACAGTAGTGGGTGAGGTCTTGACTGTTAGGTTTATCATAGTCCAGAGCTTGGGAGAATGGTGGTACTATTGGCTTTCTCAGAAGTTTATTTATATGTTTGCAGCGTGGGCCATGGAGTTGGCTTCCTTGATTAAATCCCACCACCACCAATCTGCCTGTGTTTCTTTCAAAGGCTATGTTTTGTATTTGGAAATTTTAAGAGGCCCCACATACCCTGCATCCACTGTTCCCAGTATTAACATCTTATGTATGGTTCACACTGGTGCTGAAATGTTATTAGCTAAAGACCACAGCTTAGATTCCTTCCACTTCTACCAAATGCTTCCTCCTTTTCTACCCGAGGTTCCCACCAAGAATCCCATACTGCATTTAGTGGTCATGACTTCTTAAGTGCTCCTAACTGCAGTGATTTTTCTGATTGTCCCATTTGTGATAGCCTTGAATTTTAATTTTAATCTGGTTGATTGGCTGATTGGTCAGTAGGTTTTATGAAACATGCCTTCGATTTCTAGCCTTGACCCCATTATGAAGGCCCAAATGGCCTTGAACTCATAAAGCTCCTGCCTCTACCTCCTATATGCTGGGATTACAGAGGTGAGCCATTCATCTAGGTCTGGGTTGGTTTATGGTACTGGGGATTAAGCCTGACTTAGTCACCATGTTAGTCAAGTGCTCTACAATTCTGCTTCATCTCTAGCCCCTGGCTTTAGCAATTTTGACTAGTGCTTCTCAGACACTGTTCAGGGAAGTCCCACAGAGAAGTTTATCTGCCCTTCTTCATCCCAGAAGCTGTTGCTGGATGGAGGACCATAGGGGGAAAGTTAACCTCATCTCCCCATTTCAAAGGCTTGTGCCTGTTGAGGTCCTGGCTGGCAATCCACCACCTCCCCCATCTGGTGGGCTTTGGAAGGAGGCCTCCAAACGTACCAATACCCAAGTACTAAGTTTCACTTCCCCTCTGGAGCACAGAGAATCTGCCTAACTTACCCAATTCCCTGGCAGGGAGGCCTGTCTAGTCACCACCTGCTGAACTATGCATTCAAATTAGGGTGAGTTCATGACTGTCCATTGCACTGTTTGATTATAATTGATTATAATACAATATTCTCCTCCTCCTCCTCCTCCTCCTCCTCCTCCTCCTCCTCCTCCTCCTTCTTCTTTTTCTTCTCCTTCTCCTCCTCCTCCTCCTCCCTCTCCTTCCTCCTCCTTCTCCCTCCTCCTCCCTCTCCCTCCCCTCCCCCACCCCTCCCTTCCCTCTCCCCCTCCCCCTCCCTCTCTTTCCTCAGGTTTCTCCACCTCAGGAGTTCCTTTCAGTTGGTTTCTGTGTCCCTCAATAAGGGGCCTGGGGGCTTGGGTTTGAGCACAGCCTTACTTTCAGGTCCTAAGAAGCTTCAGGCCCATCTGGGCTATTTCCTGTCTCTGTTCTGTATCACAATTAGTCTGAGGAGCTTAGCTTACTTTTACTCAGTTTACTTGGGAAGTGGTATTTGAAAACAAGGTCTGGGGTCTCAGTGTGCTCAGTGACTCTGGATTGTCCTTTTCCTGTTCCATTTAATGCAGTTGTCTGCCACTTGTTGTGTGAATCATACTGCTTTTATAGTTGGAATTTCCTAACAATTCTTGGAAGAAACGGAAACACCCAAAGCAGGGAGGGTCCTTGGTTCTCTGCAGTGTCCATAGCCAGGTGGAGGTCTTAAACTCTCCCTATATTTTTACATTTAATTAGAGTTCAGTGTAACCAGCACATATATATATATATATATATATATATATATATATATATATATATTTTATGTGCACCAGTATTTTGCCTTATATATGTATGTCTGTGTGAGGATGCCAGAACCTCTGGAACCAGAGTTACAGATGGCTTTGAGCTGCCATGTGGGTGCTGGGAATTGAACCTGGGTCCTCTGGAACCACTGAGCTATCTCTCCAGCCCAAGCAACTCCACTTTTATTCCACCAACATTTATAGTACCCAGGCAACAAATGGAAGGAGAGCAGAATAACTAAGCCAGGTATGGGGGTGCCTGCCTATGATCCAGTACTTAAGGAGCCCATTGATGAACATCCATGGCCAGCCTGGGCTCTGTAGTGAGAGAGACCCTGATTCAGAACAAGAATAATGAAAGAAGGGAGAAATCTTAAGGGAGGAGGAGAGGGTGAGTAGTGGAATATATGTGATAAGAAACCAAAGAGACAGACAGACAGACAGACAGAGAGAGAGAGAGAGAGAGAGAGAGAGAGAGAGAGAGAGAGAGAGAGAGAGGGACTGTAGTGGTTTGCATAACAATGGTCCCCCATAGGCTCATAGATTGAGTGCTAGGTCATTAGGGAGTGGCACTACTTGAGAGAGACTGGGAGGTGTGGCCTTGTTGGAGTTGGTGAGGCCTTATTGAAGGAAGTGTGTCACTGGATGTTGGCTTTGGGGTTTCAAAAGCTCAAGGCAGGTCCAGTGTCTCTCTCTTCCTTCTGCCTGTGGATCTGGGTGTAGAAGTCTCAACTTCTCTTGCACCATGTCTCCCTGTGTGCAGCCACCATCATGATGATAATGGACTGAATCTCTGAAACTATAAGCCAGTCCCAATTAAATATTTTCCTTCATAAGAGTCGCTGTGGTCATAGCATCTCTTCAGAGTAATACAGCACTAAGAGAGGCACTTTTTGGGTGGAGGAAGAGAACCAACTATGTGCAGCTGGAGGGAGGTAATCGAGAGAGGGATGCAACTGAGAACAAAGTATAGCAGTACTTATGTAAGAAGATGCTGTCATAAAATCTGCTTTGTGTGCTAACCTAAAAAGTTAACTTAAAAAAGCAAAAATTATGGATAGAGAGAAGAAAGGAAGAATAAAGAAAACAAGGAAGGAAAGAGGAAACAAAAAAGAAGAAAATATTTACAATCAGTATCGGAAAAATTGGAATTCAAAGAGACTTCTGAACCAGCCCTGAACATAGCCTGACTCCCTCCAGTCTTTCGTTGTTCATAGTTTTGAAGATATTAGGTATCTTTGATGTGACTCTGAAAGTTCTAAATTTGTTAAAAACTGACTAGCTTCTTTACCTCCAGTGCACTGAACTTCATTGAGGTGACCCTGAAGGGAGACAGGGTTTTTAAACAAAGGCATATTCACTTGTAGGCAGGCTGGACAACTGTCCTAAAACACTTCTCTGCTTGGCAGTTATGACATTTCCTTCAACAAAACTTGTGAGACTTATTAAAACTCAAAAAGAAGAAGAGTCATGTGGCTATTCTTTTGAGTGTTTTCATAACTTCCTATTTAAATTTCTTTTCTCATTTTTTAAGCCACCCACCTTTTCTTTCTTGGTTAAACCTCAAAAGAGACTGGCTCATCTGACCAACAATTTCGAATACACAATTCATTGTATTTATCAGGTTTGTCCTCATGCCTCCTACTTCAGTAATTCCTAATGTTATCTTTTAGCTGAAAGATGAAAAAATTAGCTCTTATTTTGTTATTCCTTCTTTTCCTGATTTCTTGAATTGAATGTTTGGTCTTTGCACTAGTTACTTTTCTTTTCTTTTTTTCTTCTAAAACACATAACTGAGGCATTATAAGAAAAATGGTTCATTTGGACTTAGGGTTCCAGAGGGATGTGAGTCCATCACTGTCACAGTGGAGAAACACTGCAATCAGCAAGCACGATGCCGGATCTGGAAACTGAGAGCTTGCATTTTGATCCATATGTAAGAAGAGGAGAAAGCGAACTTGAAATGTTGTTTTGTATTTTGAAGCAGCCCCAATAGCATACTTTCTTCAACAAAGTCATACCTCCTAAGCCTCCCCAAACAGCCACCAAGTTGGGGTTGATGGGGGTAGTATCCAAATGCCCAGGCCATGGGGGACAAGCCATTCAAACAACCACAACTGTTTAATTTTAATATTCATTGTTTTGTTGTAAATAAGCTTGAGATAGTAAGTGTTCTCTCTCTATTATTTTGGCTTCGTGTCATGAACTTTGATGCACTGTACTTTGGTTTGTGTCAATTTCTAAAGGTCCTTCAACTTTATGTTTTCTTTTAAAGCTTTATAATCTAGAACAGTTTTATCGCTTTTTGTTTGCTTATTTGTTTTGTTGTTGTTATTGTTTCTTTTTTGAGACAGGGTTTCTCTGTGTAGCCCTGGCTGTCCTGACAATTGTTTTGTAGGCCAGGTTGTCCTCGAACTCATAGAGATCTGCCGCCTCTGCCTCCAAAGTACTGGGATTAAAGGCACACACCACCATGGCAGGCTAGAACAGAGTTTTTAAACATCCAAAGTATGACTTTGTAGTTTAGTTTAACTATAATCAGAAGGTAATAGTCAGGATTTCTTTCTTTACAAGCTGGTAATTCTTTGTGGCACAAAATATGAACATATGTTTTGAAATATTCCATGGTTTTAAGTAGATCTACTATTTTCTGTGTACTGAACCTATACTCCCCCATTTTGATATATACAATAATTATACATTATATTATCTAAATATCTGTGTCTTTGTCTGTCACAATTTTTGTTAATATAGCTTTTTATAACAGTCTTTGCATTGCAGTATATAATTATAAACATTCATAACTATCTTATTTTATTTATTAGATCACTTCTCTAGAAAACTCAAATATCCTTGTACCATCAATATTTTTCCTTCTGGTCTAATTGTGGCTTAGCACCATACTTCCACTAGCTTTTTTTGTGTTAAGATTGGACTGCTTTCATGATTTGATTTATAGAACTCACATTATGCTATTTCTCATTACCCTTGAAGACTACGAAACATGTTGTAGGCTTAAGTCTCATTTTCACAAATGTGTTCTAAGTTATTTACAATTTGTGGGTATTGTGAGTGAAAAATTTTTCTTCTATTAGACTTTCTAATTAATTATTGTGTTTATAGTAAATTCATTTTGAGTACTGTGCTTTATGTGTTGGACACACCTTTGTAGCCAGCCACATTATCACATAAACTTTTAATAACATTTTTCAGTTCTTTCATTTACTGTCATAGTTAATCTGTGTCAACTTGGCACAAACCTAGGTACATCTAGAGGAAAGAAACTCAAGAAGCTACTTCATTTCCCGGCTTCCAGCTTTTTCTTTGAGTTCTTGCCTTGGCTTCCCTTGATGATGGCTGAAAATCATAGAATGAAATAAACCTTTTCTCCCCAAGTTGCTTTTGATCATGATGCTTATCACTGCAACAGAAAGCCAACTGGGACAGATACTGTTTTAGTCATGATAATTCAACTTCTCCTCTTTACCTTTAATTTTTATATTTGTTTTTCTTGTCATGTTGTGTTGGCTAGCAGCTTAGTAAGCAGTTGAAACTACCCTTAGGGGCTTCCTTGCTTTACCTTTTAAAAATAAGTGTTAATGCACTGATTTGTCATGGAAATAAAGTTCTCCAGTGAGAAATGAGTTTTATTGAGAATAACCTAGAATAAAGGTGGTAGAGATTCACACAAAAAGTTCACTTATTTCAGTATCGAGAAAGTTAATATGTGTTCATTCTATGGATGGCTTAAACATTTCCATGTCTGTGACTTTCTTGACTTTCCCTCATGGTTATGAGAAAACCATAGACATACATCTGTGTGTCATTTTATTAGGGATGCACCCGCCTCACCATCCCCACACAGTTGTCCTCTTGACAAGGGAAACTGGGAAGGGGGACAATTGCTTTTCATCTATGTTTTAGCCTGAGTTGTGCAAAACATATTGAATTCTCTTTACTCCTTTTCGTTATTTTTCTATTTGTATTTCTAATTTTATATTTTTTCTGCTTTCTCACATTTCTTGATTGGTCTAACAAGAACTGACTGTGGGTTTCTTTATTTCCTCTTTTAAAAAAACAGCCCTCAATTTGATTCTGCCATGTTTTGTTTGCTACTCCATTCATTGTTGTTTATCATTATTGACTCATTCCTTACTTCTTCTGTTTGTGGTTATTTGTGTTAGTTATTTTCTGCCTATCTGAATTCTTTAATGATTAAAAGTGAGAGACTTAAAGACTACAACATTTTTCTCTGAGAACTTCAGGATACAGTCTGGGTTGCTTTTGTTATTTTTATTTTTAGTTACTGTGCATTTGTGGGTTTGACACCTCCCCCCAACACCACACACACACACACACACACACACACACACACACACACACGCACACACACGCATGCACACGCACACTCCTCTGCCATCAGGGTAGACAGGAGGCGTGTGATCACATACCATGAATGAAGATGAAACTGTGTTTATCTTCCTTTGCTGATGCTTTTAACTTTATTGCATTGTGGTAGTTAAAAGAAAGACTAGCCTTCCCCCCACCCCCTTTGGTTTTTCGAGACAGGGTTTCTCTGTGTAGCCCTGGCTATCCTGGAACTCACTCTGTAGACCAGGCTGGCCTCGAACTCAGAAGTCCACCTGCCTCTGCCTCCCGAGTGCTGGGATCAAAAGCGTGCACCACCGCTGCCCGACGTGAAAGACTAGCCTTATAGCTAGACTTTACCAGGTTTTATCTGTTACTCAGTTTTTATAAATGAATGAATGGACACATGAAAATAAATGAACAAACCCAACAGGCTTTTTGTTTTATTTTTGCCTACATCCTTATTTATGCTTAGTTTATGGAAGTCATTAGTGCCTAAGAAAAGTGAGTTGTCTCTCTTTATTATTTTTTTTAATAGTTTACCTTTTTTTCTGCAAGTTTTACTTTATTTTAATGTTAAATTCTTTGACAAATAAAAAACATGAAGTGTATCATCTCTCTGTGGCTTTTTTAAAAACTCAATGTTCTCCTAGAATTTGTTTGTCTAATACTGATATCACAAACACAGCTTTCTTTCCATCTGCTGCCTGATGTGTTGGGAAAGTGTTTAATCCTAAAATCATATAGATTCAGGAACCCTAGGGGGACAGACAGCATGATGGCAGGAACTATAATAATGACTCTCTGAGGAGCCCGGCATTACACAAAGCCACTGACACCTTATGCAAGAAATGTATCTGTGAGGACATTTACCCAGACACTACCCTTGTGATGGATGCTCAGAGCCAAGTATTGCTATTTCAAGGCAATACAAAGGATCTCTAAGTGTTGTATGAGAGACCCTTTTTGCCTTTTGTCTACCCAGATTCACTTAGGATCTATCAGAACATCCATTCCTCAGATTTTTCAATCTCCTTCCTCATTCATCAATAAGATAGCTCTCTTTGAAATCTCTATTACAGGGGTCGACAATATCTCTGTCCTAATTTCTAAGCCTGTGCCTCAAGGCATGTAGCTGGATCTAGTTTCTAATCCCTTATATAAGTTCTTTTAAGAAACAAATTGAACTTAATTTTCATGGCCTCTGCATTTATGTTTACAACAGCAATGTTTCATTTCAAATTTACAATCTTATTTTATATTTTTGGGTTAGTTTTTTTCTCCCTTGGGATTTTCTTGTTTCTTTTCCCTTTCAATATATCTTTTGGATGTTCTGCTTCCTGATTTTACCCAGAGGCAAGTGGAAAGTGTCTAGTCTGTTTCAGTTCCAACTAATGACCATCTTTGCAACTTTAAATACTGGATTGAATCACTCCACTTGCCAGTCAGAAGGAGATCTACCCGAGGTCACTTAGCATTGCTTTTATTTAGATTATACCTATTTGTCCTAATTTATGTTACATATTCTAGTCTATTTAACTGCATATATTTTCTATCCCAGATCATCATTACATTTTTAATGTTTTTTATTTTGAAACTATAATGCAATTACGTCATTTCCCCCATTTTCTTCCCTATAAACCATCCCACAATCCCTCCCTTTTTCTTTCAAATTATTGGCAAATATTATATGCATATATATATGCATATATTTCTCCCATATATATATGAGAGAAAGGCCAAGATTAAGCAAGATTATGTATTTCTAAATATATAAATCTGTGTAATGTTATGTGTACATATGTTTTCAGGGTTGACTGTTTAGTATTTGTGATGGTTTGAATATGCTTGGCCCACAGAAAGTGGCATGATTAGGACATGTGGCCTTTTGAAGGAAGGGTAGCCCTTTTAGAGGAAGTGTAGAAGCAGGGCTTTGAGGACTCATGTATATGCTAAAGCCTGGCCATTATGATCCAGATCCTCTTCCCAGCTGTCTACGGAAGACAGTCTCCTCCTGGCTGCCTTTGGATCAAGATGCAGAACTCTCAACTCCTCCAGTACCATGTCTGCCTGGACCATGATGATAATGGACTGAATCTCAGAAACTGTAAGCTAACCTCAACTAAATGTTTTCCTTTATAAGAGTTACCTTGGTCATGTTGTCCCTTCACAGCAATGAAAGCCCAACTAAGATAGTATTAGTCAACCAACTGGTGTGCTTTTCCCCAGGGAAGGTCATTTCTCCCACGCGAAACTTCCCTTGGTTGCTGTAGTTCTTTGTATAGAGTTGAGGCTACATGAGCAGCTTTGTGGTGCTGTGGCTGTGACTCACCTGATGTGGGTGCTGGGAACCAAATACCAGGTCCTCTATAAGAACAGCAAGTGCTCTTAAAGCTGGGCCATCTCTTTAGCCCACAAGTTCTATTATTTTAACTTTCTTAACTTTGTCATGAGAATTCTCTAGATTTTGCACATACACTTATACCCTGACTTTAATCATATAACTACCAGTAGTGTAGCTTTACTTGTTTGGATTAAATTTTACCTCTGATTCTTTCAGTGGTTTTCCTACTTAAACAACCCTTTCTGTCCCACATCTGAGGACAATGTGTCTCTTTAATCCTTGTACATTTGTGATTGTTTTTGTGCTGTCATTATATATGAGTGGCCAAGTAAGAACCCTTATATTAAATATGCCCCTTCCAATTTATGAAGATTTTTTGACATCAAATATCTCTCAGCTGGATTCTTAGCTTAACTTTTCTCAGAGACTTATCCTGCCTCCTAACCATGAAGTATTCCTTTTTAAATTTTGTTTTGTTCTGTTTTTAAAGTTTCAAGTGTGCCTAATGTGTGTGCATGTCCATGCCCACAGAGGCCAGAAGAGGGCATCAAGTCCTCTGAAGTTGGAGTTATGGGCAGTTGTGAGTGACCTGATATGGGTGCTGAAAGTCAAACTTTGTTTATTTGCAAAAACAGCCAATGCTTTTGATCACAGAGCCATCTCTCCAACCCCTTCTGTATTTCTAAGGTTTCGTAACTTTCCCTAAGATATTGAAGAAGAGTTACAGAAGCATAGGTAGACAAATAAAGTTAAAGTGGGCTCCCTGAGATAGTGGCCTCCTGCATCAGGACATTCGGTAAAGAAAAGTGGAAGACACAATGGTGGGTATCTAAACCGGATCAATATGGGAGCTCTAAAAATATTCAAGCCACCATCAATTTAGTAGATCTCTAGTCTACAGGCCAGTTCCAGACCAAATGGATAAAGCTGTTACTTTCTTTTCCTTATGGCTTGGCCTTCTGTCTTTCCAGGTTATTTGATTCTTTGTCCATTCTTGTCAGGGAATGAGCTTGGAAATCTAACATCCTTGTTACAACATGACTTCCTGATGTCAATCTGTATTAGTTACTTTTCTATTGCTGTGATAAAACACTATGGCCAATGTAACTTATGATAAGAAGTATTTACTTGGGATACTGGTCCATGATGGCAGATCACAGGCATGTCAGCAGAAATAGCTGAGCTCTCATCTGTAACTGTAAGCAGGAGACAAGGAGTGTTCTAGGGATTGCAGGAGCTTTTGAAACCTCAAAGCCTGCTCCACCTTGACATACTTTCTCCAAATGGGCCACACTCCCTAATCCTTCCCAAACAGTTCCACCAACTGGGAACCAAGCATTTAAACAGATGGGCCTATGGGTCCATTCTCATTCAAACAACCTCATGGTCTCTGGTTTCACTGAGTTGGATGAGAGAGACTTGATGCTTTCACGGATATTCCTGTTGATTGTACTTTCCTTCTCCCTCTGTCAGCACACTCTCCATTCAGGACTTTGGTGATCTGAGGTTCAGTTACTGTCATTCACCCTCTTCATCCACTGTCTTGCTTCTAATCTTATGGGTTTTTTCTTTCTGTATTTCATTTACCACTCCATAAATTCTTCCTTATGTCTTTTGACTTCATTTTCTCCAAAGCCAGTGCTTCTTGTTTATAATAGATTGGTGAGACATTCTTCCATGGGGTTTATATGTCTTCCATTTTTTCTCTTAATTCTGCATATCCCTACTCATACTATTTGTGTTTTGTTGTCCCATTGTTGCTCTTAAGCTTTGTTGGAATTTTGATTGGTTAATTTCCCTGTGACTATGATGCTGCTGCTGGTACAAAGTGTAGACTTAATGGAGCAGAAAGCATCTGCTCGGTGGGGTCAGAGGACAGAGATATTCCTAATGCTTATAGCCCATAACATTATTCTATGTTCTCTAGGATCTCTTTTTCTAGTCCTTCCTACTTAGCAGAAAAGGGAAACAAACCTCATTTTTAGTCCTATGCTAAAGAAAACAAATAGGTTTTAGGTTAAATTTACCCGATAATCTCATAATATGGGATGAAGGGCCCATCCTCTATTCAAAACCTTCAAGAATCAATTATTCCATCTAAGTCTGTTCAGGTGAGAAGTTTGTTTTATTGATTTCCATTGTTGGGCCTTATGAACCAAGTGGAGAACTATCACTAAATCATGATGACAGCCACAAAAATAAATGGTGGAGTCCAGTCCTGTCCTTGCTCAAAGCAAACAACTTTCGACCAGCTAGAATGGCTGGAATTCAAATCCAAGACTTCTTTCTCAGTCAAAGGACAAAGAAGCCCGAAGCAATTTCTCTTTATTCACTAACTCACTGAATATGTATGTTGTCCTCTCCCAGGCAGTGTGACAGGGTGAGAGCAGTGAAGCAGTTGGCCTTGGACATTTCTGACCCGTCTGGATGCTGTATCCATATAGGATATCCTCTAAACAGTTAATATCTTCCAAAATCCTCCAAATAGAAATATTTCCATCCTGGAGGGAAGCTTTGTGTGACTCTAAAAGTAAGCAACTTACAAGTCTCAGGAAATCACAGAAAATTACAAGATTCACACCCCTCCTCCAGCGTCTCAAAGGCAGTAAAGGCTAAGGAGGAGACTTTCTGACCTGCCAGGCTATCAGTCAATCATGTAGAGTGCTCCAATCACTCACCTTTCACAAGTCACTGCTCATGTTGGATTGATGTTTTGCTGATACAAAAAGTCATTCCTGGTCCTGTAACTTTTTAACCCACATCCCCCTAATTGTCTACAATACAGTCATTTGTTCATCGTGCTGGACTTTTATAGAACGATTTCTTTGATGATGCTCTATCTGGAGCAAGTAGGCATCTTTCCAGGAAAAGCCACATGGCAATGCAAGGTTGGAAAACCTTGGGAAGTATTCATCATTTTCAGGCTACGGCAATGTGACTGCAGCCTGGCAGTGAAACATTAGACACAAAGCCTGCAGGATGCAGCGAAGCAGGACATAGACTGACCCAGAAGGTGGCCTCTTGCTCCATCAAGAGGAACAAACAGTGAACACCATTCAGCTAGATACAAAGCTGATCAAGGTGGTATTCAGAGAGACAGCCATGTTCTTCTAACCGTGTCCCATTATTGTGTCATAACCATCGTAATCAAATGAGCTGCAGTTACCCACAAGAGAACCTTAACAGGTAAGGGATGTTGATATTCCTTCATAGAAGAGGATGGGAAGGCTGTCAGACTTACCTGAGATTTCTGCACCTCCTCCTTGTGTGAAATTCTACCCTAGCTACACACAGTGCCTGGAGGCGCTAGAGTACTTAGAGTAGACGGTTAACTGAAAGGGACATGGATCTATGCAGCTGTGAAAACATCATCATGGTGCCTGCTGACATGAGACTTTCCAATACTGCAGCTGTTTGGGGATCACCCCATGCTCCTCTGAAAGCCCCCTCCTATGCTCTTGTAAGGGACCCCCAATAAACTCATGAATACCTCAAACTAGGTTTGGTGCAATCATTCCTTTTTCACCGTGGGTGCCCTATCTGGGGTGAGTGTATTTTGTTTACATGCTCAGCACCCTCCTCCAAGAGCCTTGTGCAATTCAAAGGACCTTTCAGATAAACACCCTGAAAATCTTATTTATGTTTCAGTGTCCTTGCAAGCAAATCCAGAAATTTTACCATCCTATTTTCTAGCAAATTCTGAATTTGTAAGACCACATGCCTCTCTTATCAGATAGGGACCTCAGAGATCATCCCGTCTTACCCAAAACTAAATATCTCCAAAGCCTCTCTGCAAAAGCATAAGATGGTTTCAAAAAGACTCCCACGTCTGTTTTCAAACTGTGTCAGAAAAGTAGATTAAAGGTTTTGTTCTGAGAAAAAATGGGGATAAATATTGAAACATAAATTATGGTGATACTAATAATTGCATATTTGTGTTAAGTAACTAGAAAATTATTTGAGCATTAATTCCGTTTACATATGTTCGTTCCGATCTGTCTCCCTGAAGCGTACGAGTCTTTGGGCTTTGAAACATTTAATCACTTAGTAAGCAGCCCTCAATGGGATTGCCTCTCATTTATTGTCTTTATTGATTTTCCACACAGGAGAATGCTCGTGGTATAGGAGCTGACTGCCAGAGTGAAAGAACTCTATCTCACTGGTGCAGAACAAAAGCTCCTGTTTTTTCCTTTCCTCTTTTTTTTCTTTTTAAAGGGCAACCCATTTTCTTCAAATCACCAACAGAGCCAGAAAGCCCACTTTCTTTCTATCAGTGGGCTGCTCTTGTTGTGTGAGAGAGTGTGTCATGCAAGTGACTACACAGAAGAATACTTGGCTTTTAAGCTTAGTTCTCCTCGAGAGCAGGGTGGGCCCTGAGGCTCCCTGTGATGGTAACTATTGTCAGCTTGACAGGATCTAGAATCAGCCAGCTAGAGACAAATCTTTCTGGGCATGTTTATGATGGAGTTTCTACACCGGGCTTTATTGGGATAGAAAGACCTATCTTGAATGTGGGTGGCACCATGCCCTGGATTGGAGTTAGGGACTGAATCAAAGGTAGAAAGCCAGGCAGGCAGCAAGCATTCATTGATCTCTGCTTCCTGACGGTGAATACAATGTGTCCAGCTGCCTCCGGCTCCTGCTCCCTTGCTCTTCCCACTCTGAGGATCTGCACCCTCAAACTGTGAGCCAAAATAAACCTCTCCTTCTTTAAGCTGCTTTTGTCAAAACAAGAAAGATAACTATATTCTCCAGAAGCACTCCTGGGTCCAGGGTGACACATGGATCAGTGTTCCAGTAGACTCTTGATCAATACAGAAGACCCTTTCTGAAGACAGTGCCTGGAAAACCCTAGGATTTGGTTTATTGGCACAGATAAGACATTTTCCTGGATCTGTTCTTAAGGGAATGTCCAAGTGACTTGATGATAGGTTGTCATTTACAGTTCAGACCCTGACCCCTCTGCTGCATTTTCCTAACCGCTGATCTACCAGACGTGCATTTTGGGTTGATAAAGGAAACCACTGTCCTTGTCCCTTAATGATTGAAGAGAGAATTTTTGTGTGCTTTATTCTACCAGTGTTCCCATTCTGGAGGCAAAGATGCTGGCCACATGGTTCTGGACATCACTGATTGATCTAGGACACAAAGCCTTGCTCAGGAAGTCTCCAGACACATGTGCCATTGTGAAGCTACCCACAGCAATAGTAGCTCTAACTAAGACACCCACGGTAGCCTTCTGAAGCTCTTCTTGTGTCCTGAAGCTCAAGCCCAAGAGGGGAAATGACAGGTAGATTGCAGCTTAATTAAGTCGGAGAACAAGATGGGGAGCCAATCTTAGCTGAGAAGGTAACAACTGTATGTGTGTATATGTGTGTGTGTGTATATATGTGTGTGTGTGTATATGTGTGTGTGTGTGTGTGTGTGTGTGTGTGTGTGTTTCAATCCAGCTTTCCTTTTATGAAAACCAGGGAGAGAAGAAGTCACTGGAGTCCCACCGAGGCAGGACAGAAAAACAGAAATTATAGGGTCATGGAAGAGGAAGAGAGCTCTCCCACCTACTCACGTACACAGAATGAATGCCCAGGAGTCTAGTTAAAGCCTCTGCAAGCAGAGCATCAGGAATCCCAACTCAAGTGACAAGTGTTGAAGGTCTTTTCCCATTCCGAGCTGGAAGCCTGATAATTTCTAGGAGTCCAGAAACCTTATTTACAGGGAATCTGTGCCCCTGTGCATCCCTGTGGCTCCTGGCTTTGATGAGATTTAATCCTGTCCAAGGTACCTCTAAAGCCTATGCTCTCTCTTGTCAAAAATGAAGGAAAGAAAGAAAAAGTCCCTTAGTGACCCTTAAAGATGTTATCGGAAAGCCACGCAAATCATGTCCATGTCTACCACAATAATATGTAAGCCTGACCTTCCTTGAGAGGTCCTTACAACGCTCTCTGCATTTATCTCTCAATTTTAATAAACTTTAACTCTCCTTCTCACGGACTCATCCTGAAATTCTTTTCTATGCTTGCTGCTGGAGCAAATAACCTAGAGAAGAGGCCAGATAGCTAGATGCCATGGGGCTCCCTAAGGCAGCTGACCACATTCAAGACCTGTCTGGGGCTCTGCCAAGCCTGACTTGTACTGTTTACCTGAGAGATACTTAAGAGAGTCAGAGCAGATACCACAGGTGGCCTTTATGTGTGACTGCTTCACAACACAGCATGTGGCATGGGGAAGCGCCTCACTCCTGGCCCAGGGTTGGCACTGAGAAAGGAGATGCAGAGACTGGTCTAGCTCTAACATCCAAATCAGCTTTTTTTCTAAAATAGGCCCAGCCAGTTTCCTACCAAGCCAAACTCAAAGTTGTTCTGAAACTGTGACAAGATGGGACTAAGCACTTCCTAATTTTGCCTGACCATGTTACAAAATCTGTTAGGGTCAGAGCCTGGGCCCTAGTAACTCACTCTAACTGTAGAGGCCTAGCCAACCATCCTCAAGCCATTAAAGCAACAAGGAATAGTGAAAAGCAGAGAGAGGAGGTGTATTCAGTGTGGCTACCTTGGGCAGAGGAGCATAAAAAGAGACTAGTGACAATGCCTACTCCCCAGTCTGAGTACAGGGTTCTGACATAGGTTGGGGTCTAAATGGAGACTGAGAAGTGTATCTGATTGGGAAATCTTGGTCAGGGCACGGTCCTGTCATTACTGACCCATCCTTGTCCTGGCTTCACCACCTCCTCCCAAGTAGTCTAACAAAGGTCAGAACTGGATGACATCTCTTCCCCAGAAACAAGTTCCTCTCCAACTAACACAGGCTTAACCTTTTCCCTCTCCTAGGCTAAGATTTCTGGGGAAATGCCAATTCCTTGGAACCATTGTTTCAGTAGTCTGACAGCCAAGGGGGTGGGAGGGACACAGGTATCTTTAGATCTTCATTCCTGCCAGGATAGCTACAGTTAGACACGAAACAAAGTCACTGTGCCACCAGCACCAAACACCCCACTCACCAGCCATGAATGACTGTAGGCTCTTCACCAGTAACAGCTTCTCTGCTCCCTGTGGGTAAAGCTCTGAGGGCTGTAGGCATCTACAAGTAGGTAGATTAATAGAAATAAGGATTGCTGTGTCTTTGGCTAGAGATCTGCTGTATTCATTCTTAGAGGAGACAGAAACACAAAAAGGAAATATCCACTTCAAAATGTAAGTTCATATTGTACAGAAGCAAAATGTCCAGGTTGCCAAAGATTTTCTTGCATTTTAGTACACTCAGACAGTGGTTCTCCATGTAGGTTGTTGGACTGGGTTCTGACAGCAAACAGGAGGGAAAATCACACTAATAATGTATGTGTGTGTGTGTGTGTGTGTGTGTGTGTGTGTTCACTTATAAGACAGCATTACTAACCAACCCACCATTCCCCGACTCTGTGCTATCGTGCAGACTGATCGGTTCAGTAATATAACAGGGTATGTAAATAAGGGATAATTTTGTAAAGTACTTGGTTATGATAGGACTTGAGTGTGTCTCCTTTGTTGAAGACTCAGTTCTCAGTATGGTAAATGTGGAAGGTGGTGGGACCTTTAAAAAGCATAGTCTAGGGGGAGATGAAGGGGCCATTAGTGGAGCCACTGATAGAGGGATCAAGTTCTTTTGGAATGTCAGTTATACAACAGACACTTCTTTGAAAGTTTCTGTTTTGAAAGCCCAGCCCTTCCCCCTACCTGTGGCTTCCCCAAATGACTGCTTCCTCTCACACTTACTCTTGCCATGATACATTTACCATAGGTAATATAGCCAGTGAGCACTCTCACCAGAGCCTGCACTATCTTCTTCAAATGTAGAGCTAAGCAAACCTCTTATCACACAGAGTACCTCATGGGGCTCTGACAGTTTGTTGTAATCATGGGAAATAGATCAATAACTGTGGTTTGCTATTTAGGTGCTCATTTTTATCAGTAATGCTTTTATTTTTAGTGAGCTTTGTTCTAGCCTCTCAACCCTACAGAGGAGATTTCCTGAGATACCCAGTCATAGAATTGTCCTGCTTCCTAACAGTATTACATCGCCATGGAAACCTCTGCTTCTCTGGACCCACTCCAAATAACCCAACTAAAGCCTGTGTTCCATCTTGGATTCTTTCTGGCATTCTCCTGCCAAGCTACCTCACAGTTGTCGAAGGTATGCACCTTCTTTCATCACCAAGACCATGCTTATATACAGCATGTTCTTGGAGGTGATGGATAAGAGGGCATTCCTTGACAATGAATTGCTGTGTATCTTTGATACAAAATGAGATAAGGACACTTAATACCCAGTTGTGGTAGTTTAAATATGCTTGGCCCAGGGAGTGGCACTATTAGGAGGTGTGGCCTTGTTGGAGGAAGTATGTGGGCATGGGCTTTAAGACCCTTATCCTAGCTGCCTAGAAGCCAGTTTTCTCCTGTTTGCCTTTGGAACAAAATCTTGAACTCTCAGATCTTCCTGCACTATGCCTGCCTGGATGCTGGCATGTTCTTACCTTGATGATAATGGACTTAACCTCTGAGCCTGTAAGCCATCCCCAATGAAATGTTGTCCTTATAAGAATTGCCTTGGGGGGCTGGCGAGATGGCTCAGTGGGTAAGAACACTAACTGCTCTTCCAAAGGTCCCGAGTTTGGATCCCAGCAACCACATAGTGACTCACAACCACCAGTAAAAGGATCGGACACCCTCTTCTGGTGCGTCTGAAGACAGCTACAGTGAATTACACCAGAGCGAGCAGAGCCTGAGGGAGCGGGGCCAGCAGAAGGTCCTGAGTTCAATTCCCAGCAGCCACACACATGATAGCTCACGGCCATCTGTACAGCTACAGTGTACTCATACACGTAAAATAAAATAAAATAAATCTTTAAAAAAAAAAAAGAGTTGCCTTGGTCATGGTGTCTGTTCACCCTAAGACATTTGTAAAACCCTAAAACACTAGTCTTCCTCCTACAAACTGTACTTCCAATCTAACTGTGAGAAAAGGGTCAGGCAAGACAAACTTGAAGGATGTTCTACAACATACCTGGCCAGAACTCCTCAGAACTCTCAAGACCAATACAAAGAGGGGAAATATGAGAAACTCCTGCTGTTTGGAGAAGTCAAAAAAGCCCTCAAGAACAAACCATGATAGCTTGGTTATCTTAGATGGGATCGTGGAACAAGACAGGGACATTAGAAAAACTTTCGAGGCTGCCTGTCTGCCTTGCCACTGGTGTGCCTGGAGCATCTCTGATTAGCTGCTCAGGGGAGGCAGAACACAGTCGCTTTCCGTAATGGCAGTTCTTAGTCTGTGTTTTTCCAGGCAGGAAACAGCAGAGTCTGGGATACTTGCTGTCTCCTGTGTACCCACGTGCTGCTGGCATACTTCCGGAATTTGGGAACTGGACTTCTTGGTCTACACTTCCCCTCAGGGAATCCATATTCCAAGATCCTGGGATGGGGGTGAGAACTAGGTTGGTGCCCAGTGAGTGCCAAGAGCGTGGAAGGGCTGGGAGAGAGAAGACCTTCTACAGGAGATTTAGGAGTAGCTCTTTATGAGGAATGCCTCTCCCTATAATGATCCTCGATGAAGACAAGGTACTTGCTTGTTCAAACTGCTTTAGTTGATGGTGGATGTGAATGCATACACCTTACTCATGGTCAACCAGGGATTAAATACCTTTTGCAGGAAGGAATGCCCAGGAAGGAAAAGCTCATTGGCTGAATACTTGGGGCCTATCTAGATATCTTATTAGCATGGATAACTCCAGGGTTTTTATGCAAGGTGATGGATTATTACAGTCTTCTCAATGGTATGCCGTGGTTGTGTGTTCCAGAGCAGGTAGAGGCAGGCAGGGAGTGGCTCCATTCCTACTGTTCTCAATTCTGAGATTTACAGGGTCTGGGCTCATTTAACCTTATCAGTTCTTCTATCTGGTGGCACAATCCATTTGCCCCACAAAAACTAACAGAACTCATAATGTGGAGAATTTAGCTGATGAAAACTGTTGCTTGCTAGAGACAAAGTTGCTTGGGTTGGTTGAAATGCTTGATGAGGCAGTGTCTCCTTCCAGCTCTACCACTGTCCAATCATTTCTTTCTCAGGCAAGTTCACCTCATGTTAATTAACACGGCATCTCCTTCTGGTTCTTGAAAACCCAGGAAAGAGATTCTTGGTTTAACAGTATCATTCTGTGCTGTGAGAGGCTGGTCAGAGCCAGGGATTCCTTTCTAGACTCTGAAGTCAGCTCCACTAGAACCCCAAGGTCCAGCAAGTTTCTTAGTAATGGGTGGAGAGCTGTTTGGATGGGTTGGCCTGCATCCCCTTGGCCAGCCCCAGCTACTGACTCAGCCAGAGCACATCAACAGTCATCTCATGTCATTGATGAGGTAAAGCCTCTCCTTGGAGAAGCCACACCACCACTACCTTGCCTTCCCTCCATTGTGGGATGAGAGGGAGTATCACCACACAGGTCCATGGAGAAGATGAAGTGATGGGTTACACTGTGGAGCCTTTCCTGTCCACAGCCAAAGAACTAGCATGTGTGATTCCACTACTTCATGAAGAGATAAGCAATTATTAAAAGAAAGCCATGCTAGTTTATTTATAGAACTATATCTCTGTCCTAACAATATGGAATCTTTAATGCAATTAACTTGTGTCATTTTTAGACCTTTTTTTTTTTTTTTTGTAAAAAGTAACTTCCATAGGTCATTGAGGGTACCTGTGACTAACTGCAATCTTAGCTATCAAATTATCGGTGTTGCCTAATTTATCATTGAAGACCCAAGAATGTCATTAAAGGTAATTACTGCCTGTATGAGTCGGAAATCTTCTACAACTGAAAACAATGAATCCAATTAATTTAAAAGGTCTGTCACATATGTTGTAGAACCAAGCTTAATGAATTTGCACAATGTATATTGTGTTTTATGAGGGCATCTTGGAATCCTCATGATGCAATGGACCTGGGTTCTCCTGATAAGATTACTTAGGGTGGTAGGATGGGAACAGAGAAATCCTGGGTTCCTTTTCCTACTAGTAACGGTTTCATTCACCACCCCACCCACACCCCTGCTTAAATTGGGACTGGAAACCCCTGAACCATCTCTGTAAGGCATTTGAACAACTAAACGGCACAAACACACCTTGCTTCTGTTTGGTTTTGATTGCTTCCTTGGCCTCGATTCTTTGCAGCATTTGGTATGATTGAGTGATTTTCAGTTGGGTTTTCTTGCCCTGCCACTGATAATCTGCCAGTGGTTGGTTTTTACAGCATTGCTACAATCTACTGCCTTGATCTTTTGCTGGAGTTTTTAAAGGGGTATTTTATTGCCTGTCATTACCATTCTCAGTAGCTTCTGGGCACTGTCATTTCACCAGCCTAATGTGTAACGGAGCGTGCCACTCTCTGGGCCCTTGTCTTTGAGAGAGTTTCTGTTTCCTCCCAGGAGCTACATTCTCCTCATTCCTCCAGCCACTCTGCTTTTTGGCCCACACTTGATTTTTTTCATTTGAAATGAGATGTTAAAAGTCTCAAAATGACAGATAATGCCATTTAAGACGAGAACAAACTCTTCAATGGCTCATAGTATTACATTTGCATAGCCTTTGCCCAAACTGCAGCATGGCAGTAAAGTCACATTCTACATATATGTGTGTCTATTTCAGAAATTTCCTACGAACGGGACTAGGTTGAAGACCCAAACCTGCATGTGCCTTCATCCAATGAGCATTGAGTGATGCTATTCTCTGGAAAGCATGCATGGATATCTTTCCCCACAGTATGTCTTCATCTGGGTCTTGTGGAGGAGTGTAGTCCTTCTGAAGAACAGAGACACTTGTGAGCAGGCAAACAGAATCCTTACACCATGCTCTGCAGTCTGGACAAAGGACTCAGGCAGTATGCTTGCCTGGGCAGGAACTAGATGGCTTTTGTTGCCTGAGCAACACAGCCAGAATGCTCATATGCAGGGTTCCACATTCATTGACCACTGACAACAGGCCAATCAGGGAGCTGCCTGCAGCACAGAGATAACAGGAGGCCTTGTTAAGGTGTTGACTCTGTAACCTATGGGCTTGAATGTGAGTATTTCTGTACTCATTCGTTCATTCATTCATTCATTTGTTCGTTCGTTCAAGGAACATTAGCTGACTGATTACTACAGAGCAGACACCAGGCCGGGTGTTACAGATCCAAAGATGAACATCACTGAGCCACCATTCCTGCTCTCATGGAATTAATGCTCTAGTCCTATTTCTGCACAGCAAAAGAGAGTCCAAATCATAGTGATGGCCACACAGCCAGTGTACCGTCTTGAAAAGTAGCTTACTATGAAAGAATCTCCAAGCCTGTGCATCCTAATGACCACCTGACTGACCCTAGGACATTAGTCTTGTGTACCTGCATTTTGTCTCTCTTCTTCCCTTCCATTGTAATGTAAACCTCACTTTTCTTTTTGTATGACACCAAGTGAAGCATGCAATTAAACTATTGTTGTCACTGTGTTCTAGGAGAATACCAGCATGTGGTTTTAGTCTGTGACAAAACATTGCTTGGTATGTGAATGGACAGGACATCAAGCCCTACCTGGTTGTTTTAAGATAGAGTGGGGGCCAAAATCATCAGAGAGTTTTCTAGAATGCGTGTGTGTGTGTGTGTGTGTGTGTGTGTGTGTGTGTGTGTGTGTGTGTGTGTGTTTTACCCTCTACGGCAGCAGTTCTTAACCTGGGAGGGGTCACATAACAAATATCCTTCATATCAGATATTACATTACAATTCATAGCAGTAGCAAAATTGTAATTACAAAGTAGCAACAAAAATAAATCTATGATTGAGGTCACTAGAACATGAGAAACTGTAATGGTTGAAGCATTAGGAAGGTTGAGAACCACTGCTCTAGATAAATTCGGATTTTTTTTTTTTTTTACCAAAGTTAACATTATATTATTTAGTCCTCCTTAAATGAGAGATGGAGAAGTAGCTTGGTGGTTAAGAGCACTTGCTGCTTCTGCAGAGGACCTGAGTTCAGTTCCCAGCATCCACATGGCAGCTCATAGCCACCTGTAACTTCAGCTCCGGAGGATTTGACATCTTCCTCTGACCTCCTCAGGTACACTTACATACAAGACACCCTGACACAAACAAACACGCATGCACATAAAGAAAAAATTTAAGAAAATATTTAGAAGGGGTATGCATATAATTACAAGGTAAACTAGCTACCTGGAGTCGTTTCTGCCATTGCTTCCCTTTAAGCGAAGGGGACAGAGTTGTCTCCCATAGGGATGCTTGGTAGCATCAGAGGCATTTTTAGTTGTTATGATTGTGGGTACTATTGGTATTCAGTAGGTTCAGGCTTGGGGTGCTGTTAGACATCTCACAATGTACCAACAACCCCCAGTCCTATCACCTGCAACAAAGAGCAATCTGGCCCCAAATGCCAGGTTTTCAAAGGTTGCCAAACCCTGCTTTTGAACTAACCCACCTTGAGACACACTGCACGCAGGTGAGGTTGCCAAGACCAGATGACTCTGTGAAAGCAGAGCCCATCATCCTCCTCTCACTCTCTGCTCCCCTTCTTTGTTTACCCATCATTTGGTTCTCTTGTGCTGTATGGCTTTTTGTGGCTTTTATGGATTCAATCTTTAACTATATGAGCTTTTCATTACCCATTCTGAAATCGTGACTGGTTGTAATGTAAATTACATAACACATCTTTCTGCAGCTTCGGATGCTGCAAGTTAACCCTCCTAGGCTGCTTATCTGTCTTCCACCACCTACCTACGTTTTATGCACTGCGCTTGGCATTCTGGATTGTTCCTTTCATATTAATTTCAATGGTGCCTGGAGGGTCCCTCTCACCATATAATAGGTTGCTTTGTGAGCGATTCCAGTAAAAGAACAATTCCTCCCAAACAGTGAGATACTCTGGAATGTAAAAATGATACCCTCCGTGCATCATCCACATTTGTAGCATGCCACTCTGTCCGCAATTGTAGTGAAATTAAAATGGAAGATGAATTATTTGTCCCTCCTTTCTCTCTAAAAGTGTCCCCACTGTTCCAGGTAGCCCTCACCGCCATTTAAAACAACCAGAACTCAAAAGTTACCAGTTGAATGTAGATGAATATTTATTTTGTATCTAAATTTGCAGGCCATTAAATATCCCTTGTCCAGAGATCATTATTTCCATCATAATGGACCTCTGATGTTTTCAGGTTGTTCCAGTTTGTGATTGACCATTTGAAATGCACAGTTGTTTGTCATATCTATTGAGCTGTCACCCCCCTTAGCTCCCTGTGGTTGTCCCTCCTGCATAGTTTTTCTCACCATGATGTCTGAAGAAACTGGCCTCTCCTTTTTCACAGATCCTCAGCCTGGTGGGAAAATTAAAGAGACTTTTAGAGAAGGATGCCTATTTGGCAGGATGCGTGGAGTCTTTCAAAGACACTGGTTTTGAGCTGTTTGCTTGGAATCAAGTCTGTTGTTTCCTGATAGCTGGCTGGTATCGTTGTCCTCCATCAGGGGATTATGAAAAGGCACAGTAAGAAAGTAGTTTTGAATCAAGAGTCTGATGTTTTTAAGCTAGATCTTTCTTTGTGAGAAGGCTTGATTTTCATCTTAGTCTACAGTTCCTGAGTTTCAATATTTACAAGTTGTACCATGGCAACACAATTAAAGTATTAAGTTATTAATTATAGTGTTGGGGCAGGGCTTCAGCATCCCTCAAGCATCTACATGCTGCTGCTGCTGCTTCCTCTGGTTGATGCTCCTGAAACCATCCTGGCAAGGATAAGGACATTTTAAAGATACTTATGCACCTCCTCCAGCTGTCGGACTACTGAAACAGTGGACCTGAAGAAGTTAGAATTTCCCCAAGACTCTCATGCCAAGAAAAGAGAGAAAGCTGAGGCCCTGGTGCTGGCCAAAGAAGAGTTTTCACACAGTTCTGACAACTTGTCAGAGTTCCTTGCAGGAGAGACTGGGAGCCAAGATAATGGTGAACTAAGGGTGGATGGGACTATACCTTGATCAGCACTGATAAATGCAAATGTCTTGCCTTCTATTTAAACTTAAACATCTTATCTAGACTGGAAGATGGAGATGGGGGAGATATATGTGAATCTCTTCTTTCCTCATCCCAATGTACTCGCATGAATAGATTTTTCTCAGCTTTTCGCCAGTATCTGTCCCTTTTATTGGCTTATAGAGGACAAGTAGCCAAGCCTAACTTGTTGAGGATGTCAGGACCTGGGCTGTGATGCTAAGGGCCCCAGAAACATTGCCACCTTCCTGGTATGACCACTTCTACAGCTGCTCCTAGACAGCTTCACCCATCTCATTCCTGCCATGTCTCCATCATTCTGATTTACCTATATCTATAGAGACTTAAGTAATCTTGAAACTCTGATTTCCTGCAAATACCCAGGGAGGCAGAGTCCCACTTTTCAACCTGTCCACTGGGTTCTTCTAATGTTTCACCCTAAGCTGCCTTCTTCCTCATTTAACCTATTTGGCTCACAGAATATCCTATTCCAGGCTGATACCTTAGCTCCCTAACCAACAAAATGCCTCTCCCTTCACTGTTATTCACTTAATTTACCACTGTTATTCACCTAATGGACTTAAACTCCACATGGAAATTCCATGGAGCCTGCCTTTCAGCCACTTCTACTACAATTCTCAACATCTGTTCTCATAATTCTTCATGAAATGTAGGTCTCCCTCCACTGGGGCTCACGGGCCAGCTGAGCTCTAGACCAGTGAGAAAGTTCCCCAGGAAACAAGATATAAGAGTCCTGAAGAATGACACCTCAATTGACCAAGGCTTCCTTTTTAACAATAACATTGAGGACTAGGTGTTTGAAGTTCAAGGTCATCTCAGTCTATGATTTGAGTCTGAGCCCAAGCTGGACTATATGAGACTCTCTCTCCAAATGTCTCAGACAAATATATTTTCTCTTCTTTGTAATTCCTGTGTTTCATACAACTACATAAGATAAGATCTGAGTGACATGAAAGTAAAAGTAAACTAACTGTGGAGACTGAAGAAACTAAAGGGAAAAAGACACAAAACCAGAAGAGATGTGAGGAAGAAGATTCCTGTCACATGATATCTACACTTTCCTTTCTTTTCCTGTTGCTGTGCTAGAAAACATTGACAAACACAACTTAAGGGGGAAAGGGTTTATTCTAGCCCATAATCCATGCTGGCAGGGAAGTCAGACCAACAGGAGCTTGAGGCAACGGTCACATTGCATCCGTGGTCAAGAAGCAGAGCAGCATGAGCTCATTTCACTTGTTCCTTTTTATACAGTCCAAATTCCCAGCCCAGGGAATAGTGTCACCCATAGTGGATTCATCTTTCCATTTCAATTTACTTAGTTATCAGAATGCCTCACAAGCATGACAAGATGCCTGCCTCCCAGATTAATCTAGATTCTATCAAGTTGACAGAACCATTGTGATACATATATGTGTCAGAACTTTTAAAAAATCATAAAGAAGAAAAATATGGACAACATAACTGCAGGCTTAACTTATCAAACAAAACAAAACTGAAGTAAGATAGTACTTATGACTCCTCTGTAAATCCTCTCTCTAAAACAAGAGCACAGAACTGAACAGAACAGTTAAAAAAAAAAAAAACTACTTCAGAATACTAGAAAATAAGAAGGCACAGAACAGTAAGGAACGGTTGGTGACTTTTCTGTGTTTATTTATCTATAAGAACCAAGGTAGTTGAGGAGGATCCTGGGTAGTTAAGGACTCCAGCCACTCTCTCCCCAGGCTCTTCATCCCAGCTTTGTAGTGTGCATATCTACCAGGGTGCAACTGGACTGTCTTTTCTTGGGGGCAGAGTGCAGAGGAATCTGTACTAGAGAAATGCTACAAGAAGTTCTTTAGGTTGCAAGCAAAGAGACTCTAACCAAAGTCCCTGTGAGGACATACAAAGCACCAGTACAGCTACTTAGATAGGTAATTATGAAAGACAATATAAACTACAAGAGAATATAAATAGATCTGTTCTCGTTGTCTTCTGTTAATTGATTTAAAAGACAATTGCATAAACAACAATTGCAAGACTGTATTATTGAGCTTATGACGTGATGACTGATATGGTAGGTGAGCACTGGCTGGAGAGATGCAGGCGCAGAACTGAAGGACTCCGTGTGTTTATAAAGCTATATGGTAGGATCTATAACACACAGAGATGAAATGTATATGATAATGGCACAAGGAAAGGAGAAAGAAATAATGCCAGGAAGTATCTATTTAGTACAAAGAGGGCAATAGGAGCTGAAGCTGGCTCAGTGGAAAATGAGGAGATAGGAGGAGGGGCACACGGTGGCTCTTGGATAGTCACAGCACACTAGTGGTAGAAGCAGAATCTTCCCACCTCAGCCCAGTCAGAGAGTTCTAGATTCAGCAAGAGACACTTTGTCAATAAATAAAGTAGAAAGCAATTGTTAAAGATACCCAATGCCAACCTACACAATACACATATACACATGTTTGCACATACACTTGTGCCCACCTATATGCTCATGTATACACACACATACACCCACACCCACCCACACCCACCCACACCCACCCACCCCCACACACACACAGCTAGAGGAAACGGTGCATATGTTATCCTGATTATATGAAATTCCACAAAATATGACTGATCTACAGTGATAACAAAAGCCTGGACCTCAGGAGGTCCAGAGGGCAGGAGAGGGACATTGTGAAAAGTCTGGAGGAAGCTTGGTGAAAGGACCACTCAGTATATTAATGGTGAATCCACAGAGGTGTACATATAACCAAGTTTGCCAAATCACATACCGAAAACACATATGGCTTATTATATGCCAACTTTACATAAGTAAAGTGTGGTTATGTGTGTAAGTACATTTACACATGTGTGCATGTGCATGTGAAGGCCAGAGATCAGCTTTAGATGCTGTTTTCTGGAGTACATCCACTTTGTTAGGCAGGACAATGTCCCTTCTCAATTTCACGGAGCTCTCTGAGTAAACTAGGCTGTCTGGCCAGTGATCCCCAAGGGTCTTCCTGTCTCTGTCTCCCCAGTGCCAGGGTTACACACTTACAACATCATATATGGTCTTTTACAATGGAACCAAATTCAGGTCTTCATGTCTGCATGGCAAGACAGGTGCTTTACTGAATAAGCTCTCTCCCCCGCCCTTAAGTAAGGCTTTTAAGGAATTCCCATGAATGAGTTTCACTATGTCCTGTTGCCTGCGTCTCACCTTCTGCTCCAAACAGTAACCTAAAAATACCTATCAGCTACTGCGCATGTTCCTTGAAATGATAAATGAGTGAAGGGAATAAGAAAGCTCAGTAACCATCCTTCCATACATCCTAACACAAAGTCTTAGTATTTTTTACTTCCTTCTGAAAACTGCAGGTCTGGAATTTATATTTATATGTTCCTGTGTGGATGGAAACTGATATCAATTTCAGTAAACCAGAAATACAAAGGACTGCATAGATTTTAAATTTATAGCTGTAAAATCTGTAACAAAAGCGGAAGCAAGTATCATGGTCAATAATTGAAGATATTCATTTGGCTGAAGAAAGGGTACCTATGGACTGTCTCTATCACCAAACCTATTTGTTAAATCAATACATTGACATCCTGCGGACTATGGTCCACTGCAAGTTAATTCAGGTGATTTATGCTCCTATAACATGATTGTGATTAGCTGTTAGAATTTAAGACTCTCCTAGATTTTTCTCTAAAATCTAACCAATTGTGCTATTTATAAAAAGTAGAACCATGGAGCTCATACCTACTGAGCCCAGGATGCCTTTTCTAGGCATCTGTTCTGTGGTCTCTCCTGCTGCCTGCTACTGTGTCCTGTCATTAGTTGTTGGCTTCTGTTCTTTAGAGCCGTAGACAATCTGTGTCCCAGGGTGATTTACAGAGCAGCTACTAAGCAATCAATAGCATTTTTCTTTCTTAAATAGTTCCTTAGCTTAGTTAATCTCATAAATATCCCTTTCAAGTTACAAAGGCAGAGTTCTTCTCGAGGACACCTCCAGGGGCCGACAAAGTACAGTGACATTTCTACCTGCCCATGTTCCTTTTGCAGGGTAAGTTGAAACTTGGAAGTCAGGTGAGAGGCAGTGGAAAAAGACAGTGAGCTTTAACCTCTGACTTGGGTTCAGATGGTGGCACTTCTACTTGGTGGTCACTTGATGGCCTCCTTTGGTTCAGAAGATTTGGGGAGATTGTAAATACCCTTAGGAAGTTCCCATGAGGATGTTATAAGGTCATTGTTATAAAATATGAAGCCACGGCCAGTGTAAAGTACATGGCAGGCTCTCAAGAGGTGTGGGCTTGTTCACTTGTTTTCATAGACTTTTCCATGTCCTTTGACCATGGGAAAGCAAACCCATGTTAACTGTAGGGCACATGGACTGTGCCACCAGAGTCAGCATAGGACCCTGAAAATTTCAGAAATCCTGACCAGCAGGGGTAGACATAACTCCCTCCCTGTTTCCATGCTTGCCTTGGAGCACATAACCAGGACTACCAACCAGGTACCTAGAATGCCTCTCCATGGTGATGAGACATCCAATAGGCTGAGTCTTCAGCTAATGATTTTCCTTTCCTGGATATTCTCATGCCCTCCCAAAATTATATAATCCTTGGTGCACCCAAAATAAAGTGTATGCATTCAAACTCACCCCCAATAAAGAAATACAAGCAAGCTAAGATTGTTTCAGAGAGCTGCTTCATTACAGTTCATGGGGGAAGGCCATTGCCTAAAACATAGCCCTGAGATTCTTGAAGAAAGCCTGTACCGCCCCTGCCCCCCATACACACTCGCTCCAAATTGGACTGGGATCCTGTTCGTCCTGGACTCCACTTTGTCCTTCCCAGCCTGGTGGCAGCAGCAGCTGACACCCCAAGGGGAGAAATGGACTGTAGAACCACATTCTGGAGAGGCAGAACCCAGAACCACCCAGCTGTGACCTTGGATAAATTAGGCTTTGGTTTCAGTACTTGAAATTTAGGAATAACAGGTGAAGGATTAAAACTAAACAGTCAACATTCAAAAGTTACATTAACTACAGAGCATAGGTAATGGAAAATGGCTGATCATCTTTTGGAACTGTGCCAGGCATGGTATTCTGATTCCTTACAAGACAGGATTATAGATATAGGATTATAGGTAAGGATCTCAATGGATAGGGTCAAATGCTGTCTGGACTTTTCACCACAAATCACGTAGCTTTGAGACGTGTCTTTGTAAGGTCATAGAAAGTTTGTTCAGGCAAAGCAAGACAAGACACTAGGCAGGAATGATCTCAGTTTCCGTCCATCAATGTCATTCTGCCTATTCCTAATCATGGCACACCTCACTCACTTCTAAATGTAATTATAGATAACTCAATAAAAGAGAGACATCCTTACCCTATCTTAGCCTGCTTTGTACTGCTATCCTAGAATACCACAGACTGGGTAATTTATAAAGAAAAAAAGATGCATTTTTTTTAGACTCTGGAGGCTGCTAAAGAACAAGATCAAATGATCCAGTCAAGAACTAGCAAGAAGAGCCAAGCTCATTTTCATAACAAATAAACTCTTGAAGACAAGGTACCCTCTCTTGAAATAGCAACAATGAACCTATTGGTAAGGGAGGAACTTTCACTACACAAACTTTTCGGATAGCCCTGGGGCTAGTTGTACTTTGATGCTAATTCCGTTTACTTGGAAGGAGCTTTGAACTAGGAATGAGTCAGCACTTAGGTAATTTCCTGTAAACCTTCTTCCCACCTTAATTTGCAAAAAAAAAAAAAAAAGGCTAGAGCTGGTGATTGGGCAGAGAAAGGGAAGGTGGAAGCTGAAAGTTGAGGAGAGAAGAAGAAGGTGTGGGAGAGAGAGGAGGAGGTGGAAGGAAAGTGGAGTAGAAGCAGTAGCCTGGAGAAACCAAAAGTTATAAGGCGTCTCATAGATGGGGAAGATGGTAGTGTAGTGGTAGATCTGCCCAATCTAGGCGCACAGTTTGTATTCATATTAATTGAGTTGTGTTTTCATTGTTGGGGCATATTTGGGTTGGATAATTACCACAACATAGACACCCTTCACCTCCCAGAATTGCTGTACTGCACTAAGTTTCAGGAAGACGGATTCAAGCCACACTCACTTCCAAAGACCCGGTTCCCCATCTGTCCTCTCTCTACCAAGACTTGCTATGTTGCTAGACTTGCTATGTTGAAGAATCAGAGGTTGCTTTGAACTTCTGATTCTTCTCTCTTCATCTCCAAATGCTGGAGTCTACAGTCACATAGACTATCACCAGTTTATGCAGTACTGTGGATTGAACCCAGGGCTTCACGCATGCTAAGCCAGCATGCTCCCCACTGAGCCACACTCCAAGCCCTGCCCTTTGTTACTATTAGTTTCTATTTTCAGTGTTGCACGGGCATTAAAGGTGAGCACTAAAATGCTTTCCCCTTAAAGTTTCTTGACATTTTTTATGTTCGACTTGACCCCTGTTCTGTTCTCGAGACTGCTTTGTGGATGTCTGAAGAGTGTTTATTCTTTGTTCTGGTTTAAAATTTTTATATTGGAACATTATATTGGACTTATAAAATTATGTCATTCCAGCATCTAATGACCTTACTCACGCTGCGGTCAAGAAGACCTGTAGGCGTCTTAGCAGTGTCTACTACTGTTAGGACTCCCCAATACTGTTGCTCCATTAACCCCATCCCATTGGCTTTCTCTTATCCAAGAACCAGCCACATTTACTTCTCTTCTCAATTCTATGGAGTTGTTTTTACATAATGTTTTCTTTCTATGTCAAGGGTCTTGGGCCAAAGGGAAGAACGACCTCATTGCTGCCTCACATGTTAAAAGTGGAATGAGAGTGTTGTGTGCAAGGAGAGGGGATAATTTCACAAGGGTTCTGGGTGTAACCATAAAGGTCTCCTGTGCATACAGTGTGGTCTGCACCAGGCGCTGTGGGGCACAAAACACAAATATGCATGTGAAGTTTTATAACTGGCTTTATGACAATTTCATATATGCTTATAACACATTCCAATTGCTCTCACCTCTTGCCTTCTCTTCTCTCTTCCCCCATCCCTGTTGATCTGTCCTCCTCCTCCCTACAAGTCACTTTCCTACTGTATTAGCAGGGTTTTTTGTTTTGTTTTGTTTTTTCGAGACAGGGTTTCTCTGTATAGCTCTGGCTGTCCTGGAACTCTGTAGACCAGGCTGGCCTCGAACTCAGAAATCCGCCTGCCTCTGCCTCCCAAGTGCTGACATTAAAGGCCTGCACCATCCCCACCCAGCCAGGGTTCTGTTTTTAATGATTAAAAACACCATGACCAAAAATAACTTATGGAAGAGGCATGTCAGCAGATGTCCAGAATAAAAAGCTGAGAGATCACATTTGCAGCCACAAACTCAAGGCAGACAGAGGAAACTGGAAATGGGAGGAAGCCATAAACTCTCAAAGCCCACCCCTAGTGATCCACTTCTTTCAGTGAGGTCTCACCATCTAAACCTCCCTACACAGCGCCACCAACTGGGGAGCAAGTGTTCAAACACCTGAGCCTATGGGGGATAATCTCACTCAAACCACCACACCTACTTTTCTGTCTTTTCATTTTGTTTTTGTGACCTACTGAGTTTAGCCACAGTCATCTGTGTGGCCATAGGTTTAGAATTAACCACTGGAGGCTGCTGGGCTCACAACAGAAGACTGTGACTGCCTCTCCCTCAGAATCTGTAATAGTTCCACAGGGAAAGGTAGCATCCCCGTGAGCAACATCCTGGCAATGATTAACTTTCTGCAGCCCCAGGGCAGGCAGCCAGGATTGCTGCAGAGCCCCGGTCTTACCCCAAAGCTGCATGTTGTACTCAGTCACCTTGGCAAAGCACTTAACTCTCCTGTCCGTCTCCCTGCTGCTCCATTTCCCAGCTGCCAAGAGGACATAATGATCAGATTGGCTTTACAGGGCTTCTGTGGGATTCTGTGAGATAACAGGAAGCACTTCACCCACTCTAGGAGGTTAACAGACAGCACTGGAGAAGGGTCTCTCAGACAGCAAGCTCCAAGACATCGAGGAGAGGCACGATGGAGTTTTGGAAGCTCTTGTCTGTTCACCTGGCTCAGCATTGGATATGGTTAGTCACTTAAGAGATACATTTGGTTATTAGGCTGAGAAGAAATAGCTTCTTCCACTTGAGAAAGTTTTCACTCTGGTGGAGAAACGAGAACAAATAAAAACCCCAATTCCCAAGTTAGAGCCACATGAACAGACACAAACATGGCTCGTGAGCTCAAGCTGAGAATTGTTGAAATAACGAGGATTCGGGAAACAAAAAGAAATCGGTTCTATTAGCTCACATCTGCTTAGAACAGGTTTCAAAACAGAAAGATGAAAGAGAGCTCAAAGGTGGAATGCCGTTCACCGTGTGTATTTTCTAAAACTTTCCTTCATGAGGGTGAGCGGAAGTTGGTGTTTGCTGTGGCTTCTACTAGCCCAATGAGACAGCTCAGTCTGTAACCCCTTAAGAAAATCCTATTTCTTTTAAAACTTACATAAACCATTCTGGAGCTGGGCATGTGGCTCAGTGGGTAGAGTCCCTGCCTAGCACGTATGAAGCAGTGCTTTTCATCCCCAGCGCTCTATAAACTGGGTTCTGTAAAGCATGCTTATAATCTCAGTACTCAGGAATCAGAGGCAGGAGGACCAGAAGTTCAAGCAGTATTAAGCAGTATGCTTAAAGCCAGCTGAGACTACCTGAGATCTAGTCAAGGAAGAGAAACAGAAAGGACAACAACAACAAAAGAACAAAAGAATGAGAAAGGGGGAGGGAAAGAGAAAGATGAGCAGGGAGAGGGGGGAAGAGAGAGAGAGAGAGAGAGAGAGAGAGAGAGA